>MU006311.1:259136-490196 GCA_010093695.1 Plenodomus tracheiphilus IPT5
CCCCACGGCCATTGGCAAGGTCGCATGTGCTAGTCTGCCTTCTGGAATTATTTCGCGCGCTCAACGGAGACCAGCGGGCCTGTCGATGCCTGCAGAGGGCACCGAGCAGCACTGCGGCATGGGCAGGAGCTGGGCAGCTCTGCAATGTTTGCACGCTGACTGGCTGCTGGTGCTGCCTGCCACTCTTCGTGACGGACGAGGCCGAATGCAACGACTGTGTTACTGCGCGCTTGCATCGAGTGTGGACGATCCTGTGGCAATCCTGTCCAGCGCTCAACCAACAGCAACACTGGAACAATCCACGCACCTGGTCCTGGGAGTAGCTCCAGATACATAGTAGTTCAATGCAGTTTGGCCGTCTATGAATCTGCTGTCATGGATTGATCGCGTCCATCGGATGGTATCGTCCCATTGTCGTGGATCTAGCAATGCGTGCTTGCATGAACACGGATATTAGTCGGTCGACACATGCATGCCGCTTCCCAATCCGGCTGCGTGGGCATGAAATATTGGACAGGTCAGCCATACCCTCGCCCTGCAGAGTGCGGTTGCACCGCTGATGCTCGTGCCACCAGCGACCGTTCCTGGTCCATGGAACCGCTATGTCTGAAAGCGTGCAACATGCCCTTGCTGGACTGCACGATGTATAAGGGTCCATTAGCTGATGATCGATTTATGATAAGAAGTGCCGTCTCCCCCCCTGCCAGTGTCATGCTAGAGCACACGACTGCAACTTCGGTCGTGTGTCTGGAGGGCTGATCAGTGAGACGTTTTCGCCACGGGTGGTCTCTGGACCCTTGGCATGAGCGAAAACCAAGGGGCGTGGGGCATCGGGGAAACCAGCAGTGATTCTATGATCAACCGCGAAGACCAACGGAGGTGGAGGTTCGAGATTGCTTTTCCGTGCCAGCGCGTAGGGTCGATCCAGGCTGCTCTGAGGACACTGCGCACGACGGCGACACAGCCGAACGTAGACTCGTATTGAAAGGGTCTCAACAGCTGCAACAGCGGTGGCCATCTGGGCTGGCCCTTCGATAACATGTATCTCAGCTGGATGCCACTCACATCTGGGGGCTTTTGCCCTTCGCCCAAGATCAGTTGTGTGGCTAGACACACATTGTCTACCTCGTACATTGACGACTCCCAGCAATCTCGATCGAACGAAAGACTAGTGCAGCGCTTGTTGAAAACGCTATGCGCTATACGGATGGCATGGAGGCGTAGTACCTGCCCAAATTCCACTTACAGGCAGTGCGGCGTCTGCGTTATACTGGGTCACCGATATAAGATGATCTCGAGCGGTCATGATTGCAGCTGCCAATTTTCACGCTGCGCCTGAGACTACGATTGGAACATCAATCATGTTACTGCTCATCCGGGGTACGATCTGGTTCGCTCGATTGCGCGAGTGTTGTGCGCTGGGCAATCGTATGATTTGCCTGAAAAAGGCCGCAAGGGTCGGCACTTCATCCTTTGACCGTTTCGATGCGAGCTTTTGCTATACCAGTCAACAACTTGCCACGATCTCGAGGATTCTCAGTTTTTAATACAAGCTCAAGAGCCCTGCCGCCATACCTTGGAAGTCTTGCATGTTCTTGAGAATCCTGCCCCAAGACTCAGCCTTGCCGACTTCCGTCTTCGCCCTCCACAAAATCGCGGATCCACGTCTCGATCGCAACAACTTGGCTTCTTGTCAAGCTTTCTCTTGAGATCCTGAGGATGTGGTGCTAGGTTTATTGCGAAGATTTCTATTCCACTTGGCTCCCGGCTTGGTTGCAGAAGTTCGCATACCTGTGTTGTCGATGGCTGCCGAGGAGTAACAGTCTGTGGTACGGGCATTGGCGGACCAATCAGAAGCTTTGGACGAGACACACCTTGCGTGCTGGAAGAGCAGGCTGAAAATGATAGCGACGGGAATTTGGTTCTGGCCCACGCACGTTCATACTACCACATCGCATCTGCTGATATGTATTGCTGCCTAGGTGAGGTCACATAGATTCTCGACGCGAGAGTCCGCGTCGTATAAGTTGACAGCGGCGGGCGGACGTAGCTAAGAGCAACGGCTGCAAACACATCGATGATACCGCGTATTAGAAAACAGCACAAAAAGGTTTTTGACTGACGTGGTCACAGAGAAAAGCGCAATGTTAGAAGAGGAGAAGGGGCGAGAGGACAGGCCCACCTGGACAGACGCCGATCAAACGCGCCATCACGTGCGCAACGCGTGACGTGCCCCTATCCTTCCAATGTTCTCACCCTGACCCTGAATTCAAACGAAACTCTGAAGAAATGCAGATGCATGTTATAACATTGTATTCGGTATCATTTCCACTCTTGCCGCATGCATTCCATGGTGTGTAATAGGTTGATACTATCATATCGTACCGTTAGCATTAGAGCATCATACCATAGGCATGTGAGGTTGTGGGTTGAGAGAGGGTATGCGCAATGCAGAAACTCTGGGATATAAAGGGTTCATTGGAAAGCGGGATTACACTGTTTGTGTTCTATCGCGCGTGGTGCCCGTCAATGTAGAATCTTGACGAATGGAGATACGCTAGTGCGTGGTACGGTGTGAAAGCGTACCGGTAGTCACAGGGACAACACTCCATATTTAGTATTTGTGGCTTCGGTAATGGTTTCATATCATCGGCTTTTCAAGTTCAACTTTCGTTTAGTTGTGGGTGGCCATAGGCATGCAAGCAATGCTTAAAGATCACGGTACGTGCACGACTAGAGGTTAAAATGTGTCATGCGGAAGTCTCGGCCTTGTAATGATGTAAAGCCCCTCGCTCTGGCTCACTGAATACTTCCAGATGCTTGAAAAGTTAACAGTTCAATATAACAACGTTACGCCCTGCACCACTCCCACCAGATTCACTAGACAATGCAGTATAATTTCCTCCTCAGACCCTTATCATATAGACACGAAAACAACATATCCCTCCACACGACTCCAGATATTCCATCTCAATACACACCACTCGGTCATATCCAATAACCGCCGCACCTCGCCCACCACGCCTTCAATCCCCATCTCCAGGCTTCCCATCCCGCTCCATTCCCCACCGCCAAAACTCCCCAACAACACCACCGTTGGCATTCCAATTCGTCAACACCACAAGAACAATCACTACCATAGTTTCCAAGGGACAAGCCATCGCCTTGGCGATTACACCCACAGAGAAGAAATCCGTAAGGAGGAGTAGTAGAATCTTCCACCACACATTGTGCAGCGTGTTTTCTGGTTCTTTATGTTTGGCGATCATGGCGATTTCGGTTGGTGATGGTGTGGAAGCGTGGTGATGTGTAGGTGATGCACTTGATCCGGGAAGAGCAAGTTTGGGGCTGATTTGTAGGGTTCGTTTGTTGTGATGATTGTTTGGCAGTATGGCATTCTGCAGGAATGGTGAGGTTTCATTGTTGTCTTGGTTCATGAGGTTGGGTTTTGGATGTGTGAGTGGGAATGACGTGGCAGATGCGATCGCGCATCGCTGTTCACCAATGGTAGGCCGGAACGACTTGAGCTTGGTATTGGCTGGTTCCTCAACCTCATCTGTGAGGGATTCCATAGATGGGTAATTATGAGTCGGGAATGTGTTATTGGTACATATGGGACCAGGTTGGGATCGTCTGGCTGAACGGTCGTGGTGGTAGATCGCATCGGCGACAGGGGAGGCCTCAATCTTACGGCAAGCTTTTATTGGCTTGATTTTGCGCAGCGGGTTCGGATTCTCTTGTGAGTTGGATACTCCTTACCGGTAGGTGACATGCGTTCCGACGGTCTGACCTAGTAGCTGTCGGATTGTGCAATTTGATCTAACATCGATGCATGCGACGATGTTGATATAAGTCCAGGCAGACTGTTCAGGTTGCTTGGCTGGAATACAGGTAATCTTTGACATTGCGATTGATTATTCGGGTCCGTGCTCGGCCGTGGATAACGGTTTGGGGTGAGTGAAAGCTTTCTCAACTCTTCCCACGTGCCTCATCGCTATGACCACACAACACAGACCTTCGTAATCTTTTCCTAATCTACAAGTACAATCTCATGTCTTTCTGACAATCCAAGCTTGCGCCAAATATGCGTGCCTTGTCAAGGCTTTTCGGTTGAAGCCATACTCCGATTGCTTACTCCTGACCTTCTTTCCCTCAAATGTCAACTCTCCACACTCATCGCTGAGATCTTCGAACACGAAACCCATATCTTCAACGATTGCAATGATCTCGTCTAGGCTCAGTTGTACAAATGGTCCCGTGCCATATAGTAGTGGCCCAAAGTTGATTCATTTCCCACCCGGCGGGAGCAAGCGATGTATTGTGTCGAAATAAGCCATCAAATTTCTTGCAGTGTCGATGAAGTAGTGAGTTACAACGACGTCGAACTGCCCTTCTTGGCCGTTGAACGCCGTATTGAAGTCTCCTTCTACAAGCAACACTTCCCCGTTAGGTGCAATATTGGGAGCCAAGATCGGGCGCAACATATCGCTAGTTGTAGCGTGATGCGACATGCCATCGATGAACGGGTGAAAGGCAAATGCGTCAGATGCTGATTGTGAATCGATGAAACGGTAGCCTACGTTCATGAACATGGACCATTCATTTATCGTCACTTCAAACCCTACAATCCCGTTAATGGGTGCGAATGAGCAGGGCCGGGGTGAAAAAACCTCCAAGATTAGCTATATCGTGCCCCAGTCGGCCGACTCCGGACCCTGGCAAGAGTACTCTCAATCTTTTTGATTCAGACGAGTGGGCTTTGAGGTCGGACACGGCGCTGAGTATGCACGGAAATGCTTCATCGCGCTCTTTACTACCCTCTTCAGCCCAGTCCCGTACGAAGTGCTTGAGCGTCTGTGCCACGCTCATCCTGTCAGCCTGCCGGCCAGCCTTTTCCGCTTCTATAATGTGGTCGTTGAGCTCTTTTGGGGTAATGTCGTAGTATTGCAGAGCTGTTGCAACTATGCTCTTACACACAACCTCATTCGTGTATATGAGCTCTTCAACATCGTCAAGCTTCTTCTTGTAACGAACCACCCTTTCGAGATTCTGTGAAAACGTCAACGCGATTTTCACGATAGCCTCAAGAAACGAACCTGCTTTTGCTTCTTTCCGACATTCTTATAGAGACTTCGCCATCTATCAAGTTCGGCCATGTTTCGCTCTCGGTACTTGCTAAAGCCAAAAAGTGCCTCCAACAGTCGATACCTCGGATGTGTGGTCCCCCATTTTCCATGCTTTCGGTCCATGCGCTTCATCAGATGGGCTTTTTCTTGCCGCTGTCGAGCTGTACTGCGTGCTGATTCCGGCGCCATGGCGCCAACGTTCATGGGATCTTGCGCCAGATAGCCATCCCCGCTACTGTATTCGATTGAGCTGATACTTGCAGCATCGTCGTCGGATGACGTTGCAGTGGCACCTGGAGTCGCTGTACCTGCGGTCGTAAAACCCCATCCTCCTAGGAACAGCAGGGTGGATATGATCGGAAAACGCATCCTCAGCAGTATGTATAGATCTGCAGAAGTAATGTACTACACGAACAGCATTGCACGATTCGATGATTGCTACCTAGGTACAATTGAGCACCGTGTTGTCTGCCAAGCGAATTTGTAAGTGGGGCTGGAAAATGTCGTGTTTCTGAGGTTGCTCAATATTTTTCTTGTCGTTGTCTGGATGATAAGTTTAGGATGTCTGAAGGTTCTGAAGGTGTAGCAGTGTGAGACGGGAACTTCGACGATACGTACCAGTACCGTGCAGGTTGGCCAAGAACGACCCGCACGGTCGCATCGAACGTCAAATTTTACGGTGCGAAAGTGAGCGGTACGATCACTTCATTATGACGATGCACTGTAGATTCACTGAGATGAGAATATGATAATCAGTTGGGCCGGTTCGTGGTAGCTTGGAATGTCCAGCAATTGAACATGTCGCCAAGGTGCTGACATTGCGCTAACCTAGTACAGCTAGTGCAGTTTGTCAGCAGTAAGGACACGTGCTGCGTGCAGCCCTGATCGTTCACTCCATAGCTGGGTATCATCTTATCAACGTTCGATTCATGCATATCAATTGAGGTTGGCCATTGCCTTGAGCCAATGCTTGGTTGGTTGCAACGGGATGTGCGAATCTATGGGCGCTCCCCATCGGACCTGACAAGATTCGCCCAGCTCATCCTTCTTCCTTTCATCTTTCACTTTTGCTTAACAATCTAAGTTACATTCTCATATAAATATCATATTTCGCAAGCGTCAGTTGCTATGACCAACACTGCCTTCCTATTCACATCTTGTAAGCATGCGGGCAGAGTTGCAGCTACAAGCTAGCTGCTGCTACCTCCGCGGTAGAGCTTGTAACTCAGAGTCTCTCGAGTGCGTGAATTGTAAGCTCATGTTTTTCTGAATGACTACGAAGACCGAGCGTTCTGTCATTGTTCGAGTATCAAGATCTTCATATCGTGCCTGGGACTCAGAGAACAATTATATACAACAACGGTCTTGTCCGGATAGAGGCTTTAAAATTCCACTTTCAGTCCAGGTAATGGTTGTGAGTTTACTTTTCTATGCAAACACGGGATGTTGCGATCGGAGTTTTCGTTGTCGCATTCACTTCCGCTCGTGCTGTCACCGCGCTACCAACGCACCCACAAACGCCCACAACAAACAACCGCGAACACCAGATTTTCTCTGCTCTACCCCGACTTCCCACGCCCGCGCTCCGCCTGATTCACACACTGGTACTTCTTCCACCTCTACGCTTGCAATGGCTCGTCTGAGTGCCGAACATTACAAGAGCAATCCTGGCACGCCACGCCCCGAGCGCAAGAGTACCAATCGCTTTCGCGAGATATTCAAACCTCGCACGAGCTCGAGCGTTTCGTCAAGCCCGAACTTACTGACAAAGGCGCAGCGTACCCCCAGTCCCTCTCTTTCGCCGAGTATCAAGCCCGGCTTCGATAGAATCGGCATTCTGCCTAGCGAGCAATCATCATTTGAGACTGCACGCCGCGACCGGGACACATTCAGAGGACTAACACTCGCCGAGATGCTTAAAAATGACATGAAGGGCATCAACGTAAGTGTCGGTATGGTTACGCAAGGAGCGACGCGTGAGAACCCAGTCAAGATCGAGGCTCAAAAGGCAACCGAGAACTCAAGCTCACCATTTCCTGGCACAACCATTCATAACACCATAGAGATCGGCTCTTCGCCTCCCGCATCTCCCAGTCGGAGCTTTGCCATGGGGAACACTGATCCCGCACATGGTAAGTTGAGAGAATCCATGCTCAATCTTACCGTCACTGACTCACCGGAAATAGCTGCCGAAGACCCCTTCACCAGTTGCGAAGACCACGAGAGCCACAACAAGTCCTTTGCCAGCAAAATATTTGATGACAAAGATTCCCTTAGCCAGGGCATTCGTGAGTACGTTGCCAGTAAGATCGCCAAGGCCATCAGCGAACACGACGTCAAGCTTGCGCGCGAGCAGCGGGAAGCTTTCGATATGCGCGCGCAGTCCAGCTCCAAGATAAGCTTTTTCAAGATCGCTCTCCAGGTAATCGATAACGTCATCGGCCGTGACGCGGGTCGTATCAATCTCTGGACATCACCTAGGAGCATTGGACCAATCACCATCAACCACACTCGCGCTGCCAGTTTCTTGCAATGCTCTACTATAGCAGTCTTTGTCATCGCTATCATCGAAGCTGCTTTATCGGGTCCTAAAACATTGTTGCTTACAACCTGGAGGTGTGCTGTCATCTTCGGAGTGTACGCTGTCATCATGAAGCATTTTGGTTGGGCCCAAGATGTCGGACAGGATGCGCTACTTGCTCCGGTTATTTGCGGAAGTCAGGAGCTATATCTCTGGGTCGAAATGGTCATGGGGAAGATGGCTGGGGCTACGAAGTCTGAATTGGCGCCAGGCAACAAGACTTCTGAGTAGGATGTCTCAAACCTGAAGAGCTTAGATTCCGAACTGAGACTAAAGCCATCCTCCTACATTTGCATGTAGATGACAGGTTCTGGATCGCACAGTGATATAGTCACTTTTGGAGGTATTCCGACTGAGGGAACTTTCTTACAGTTTGGGGTCGCATTCAGTTGCAGTGAAACAGCGCGTTGATGGAAGCCCGTGCTTTGCGACATTTGTGCATAGCTACATCATAGCAAACACTGAACGTTGCTTTCCCAGATTTTGCCTCCCACCATTACTAACCTGTGCCCGCATCCTACTTAAACCCAATCATTCCCCTCCTCTCCACATCAACTATACGTACAACAGCGCAGCAGCAGGGAGTCCATAGGATGGCACACACTTCCGACCCCCGTTTCGATGGTTGGAGCGAAACGCCAGCAACACCTGTGCGTCCGCGACAGATATTACTTGAACAGCGCAAATCACCACACACGCCATCCGGTTTCATGCCCCAACCACCAGCACCAATGATGATTCTCACGAGTTCACGGCGAACAATGTCTAGGACTGGAGACGAGCAGCGCGCGGAACTGTTCTTGAAATCTGATGTCTTTGGTAAGTCCAAATCATGGCCAACGTCCCACACTCTGACGATTCTGTTAGCAAACTCTCCCCACGATCGCGCAATTGAAGGACAGTCCACCGATGAAGGAGCGGGCAGCGTTGAGGTTAAGCACAAAGTCTTTCGCAATACTCTCGATATCAACATGACACCTGCCACGCCACCTCTAACACCTTCCAGCGACACTTCACTCGCTTCAACACATGGAACAGTGATTACCCGCCTGGTGACATTACTCCAACTTCCACGTCTCCCAGCGTTGTCCAAGCAAGCCACATTCACGATGTTCCTGTTGGCCTTCACACTCGTCGTTCTCATCGCAGCGGTATTCGCGACTGGCACCACAATATTTGCACTAGTACAAGTCTTCGCTCGTGGCTGGAACTTCGTATGCATTCTTAGCGACGCGCTTGATGCGGGTATCGGTAGTGTTGGCTTCATTTGTGGACGAGCTGTTGGCAGGTTCGCACAGGAGTTTGCACGGGGTTATCAGTTGTGAAGTGGTAATCGAGCATTGCTGCCGTTGAGCTGGGGACACCACGTTATGTCGTAGGCACACATTTGTTTGACACGATCTATGTACTACAACGGTGTATGCGCCGGTGTATGCGTCCAGCCCCGCAAAATGTTCCCTTCAATGTCAACACCACGACCTCGTAGCCAAATGACTATGTACCTTATTTATGCAGAATTTCTTACACAATATCCTTGATTGTCCATCCAAGCTAATTCGTATGATTTTAGCCCTGACAACAATTCAAAACTATGCGCTTCTATCCACTTCCCATACCGTCTGCGCGCAGGATCGCGGATATTATCGTTACGGCGCTTACTGATTGGACGATTCGATTGCAGGCACAATATTTTGCGGGCGGGATGTTGCCGGGTACTGCTGGTCCCAGAAGGTCGCTGATAGTGAGGTCATGATTGGGCAGAGGAGGTAGCTGCGCGGCGCGGGGGTCGGAGGCCGTGTTGGGTGAGTAACTGGGTGAATGCGATGCTTCGCCGTTTTGCAGCGAAAATTCATCGAAGGACCTTTGCAGTAGATTGAAATCGGGATGCCTTGTATTTTGTGTACTGAAAATCACACAAAAGTTCGTTCGTGCACAGTCAATGGCGGGAATCCCTGCAAAATTCAGATTGACCTGAATTCAAGCGCAAAAGAGAAAGATTTTGAGAGCTGGATTCAATTGCTGCCGACTAATAAAGTGTAAAGGAAGCAAGGATCCTCCTCTGACGAACCTGATTTCCACGAATCACCTTGCTCAATTCTGACCGGCCCATCATCCATAACCAATATCATCCACATGACCATCATTGCCAATTCCAAGAATTACCTCTCTAGCAATCCCCACCAACCTAACCCTGTTCATACCGACCCACCCACTCCTCCATCATGCCAAACATAGCTTGAAGCGCAGCACCGAATGCCAGCAATATTTCCTTAGCACTAATAGCGATTGTATCGACTCCGATCAGACTAGTTGTGACGGTGAGCACTATTCCAACAGCCAAAGCAGCACCCAAGTCGTTGACAAGTTTGCAAGTATCCTGATCCTCGCCGACTCTTCTGAACGCGGTGTAAATTGCGGTGAATGATACGCAGCCGTATGTGATGGCACATGCCTGTGAGAAGGAGACAAGTTGTTGCCCGCGGACATGAGTGGACGGAGAAAGCGATACCGCTTGGTTTGGCGGAGGTGTAGATATCTCTGTAGCTGATATTGGGACTCGTGAGAAGATTGTGATTGGCGCCATGATGCCGAGAGTTTCTAATCCTGTTTGGCGAGTGGTAGACATTCCCTGGAAAACCAGTGGATCCTGCGAGAAATTCGTGACCGGTGTCATTAACGTCAGGATAGCCTTGGAAGATTCTGGGGCCCGAATTGGAACGGCTGCGAAGTCGGGTGACCGCGATACTGACTCCTTAGCAGTGGCCACATCAGAGGCGACGTCTGAGGTATCCCGACCTTGAACATAGATTTGATCAGCCTGATAAGTAATATAAGGTCCAGTAGTCCCCGATTCTCCAGCCATAGAAGATGCGTCGAGAGTTGGTGATGGTGGAGTCCCCAAGTCGGAAAAAACCCCAGAGTACCCGGAACGGTCATCGTCATCATCACAGGATTTATCTTGTTCCAAGACCTTCCTCGAATGCGCAATCTCATGTTCAGGCGCGATAGATGAAGACCGGGACTTGACACGTTCCAATATATCGCGAACATTCTCAATTGGAGTCGTGGGGTTCTCGTAGCCAAATTCATCAGGATCGTCTTCTAAGGGAGCCGTAGCTGTAGCAATTGGTGATTTGCTTGAAGCCACGGTCTGACCACCGAAAATACGACGCGTCCAGCTGGGTTTGCGAGCGTCGCTAGGTGCTGGGCGCAGACCTCCCTTGAATAGCTGATTTCGTAGAGCTGCTACCGCTGTGGACACGGTGCGTGGTTTGCTCTCTTCGATCGTTCGGGCTACTGGGACGTCGGAAGTGCCACCGCTCCCCAGAGAGGGCTGCGTACTAGCCTGAGCGGAATCAGGCGTGCCGGCTTCGATCCATTCATCGTAATAAGTTTTGGTCAGGTTTGACCGCGGAGACCGGAGACTTCGTGCAGATTGACGTCTAGAATTTAGAAGTGTGGTATAATCTTTCTCATCTTCAATGCTGGACGAAGAGCACTTTCTCGAAAAGGCCTGAGATGGCGGAATTGGGACGTGGTCGATGTTGAGCTTAGTGGTAGCAGCCTCCAGTGTGAAGAGAGAGGAAGAACGACGCCCTCGGATACGCGTAAGCGCTGTCTATGTAGGTAAAACGTCCAGATCATGCTCTGGATGCATCTCGCCACTTTTCTCGATAGCAGTTGAAAGTAGACGTGGGCTTGACACAAACTCTGGGACGGGAGAGCGGCCGAAAAGCTGAGCGCGATCCAAGTAGCCGGAGTTGGTGCGGGAGAGCCTAGGCCTATTTACATCGTTGGGATCCGATGTTGAAGATGCATAAATGGGCGAAGGATTGCGGCTTTGGAAGAAAGAATAGCTCGCGGTTGCGGAAGTTGATTTCAGTGGTCGATGAGAACCGGTTCCAAGTGGCGAACCGGGCGATGGAGAATAGTATATTGCTACAACTTCGTCGATCTCCATGGACTTCGGACACATATTGCCTTGGGATTGTTGGTCAGACATTGTTCGTATAGATGACTGAAGTGCCCCGGCCAGTGGAACAGGATGCGTGTACTGCGTCAGCCTGGGGTGCGCTACCTGAGTGTTGGATCTCAGTGAGGGCGTATGCACGGATGCACTACGCCAAAACGCTACTTGTGGTCGTTTACATCGATAGCACAGCAGAGTGAAATGCGATTTGCCTTTGCACAAAACACTCCATCAAGCATACGCTCTTTTCACTGCAAACATATGGTCTGTGCATTTTTCGACAATAGACTCAGTTTCTTTGAGACATAGGGCAAACATGGTTCTCAAACGTAATCTCACAATGTCTTTCACGAGAGGCAGACCGTAATATATATGTGATTTGAGCAAATCACCAACTTTCAATGAACCAGAAACATTATATTCAACGCTAAAATAACTTGCATTTCACCTTAGAAGGACTTTTTAATAATACGAGAGGTTGAGATTAAATCGCAGCCTGAAAACCCTTTACATCGCAATGAAGCTGGTAAGACTCATGGGTTTTGCCCATCCACCGTCTTGCGATTGTGGAGACTGCATCTGGAAAGCTCTAGAGGAGGATTCCGCTGTTCTTACTGCTTCCAACCGCGGTTCCACGCCTGAGCTCTTACCAGGGTTACCACCCTCCTCCTCCTCCCCTGAAGATACATCCTTGGATGCATTAATGTCCGTCCCTGCGTGCCGGGACGCACGGTGTAACGGGACGCTTTCTCTTCCGGGCACTCGCATTGTCCGCAGCGCGCTTCAATATAAACAAGCGCGATGCGCATTCATTCTGTGCCTATCGTTCTCTAAGTATATTAATATCTGACGCTAAAAAGCGCGTTGTTAATTATGCGGTCGCTTGTTCTGTCGAGGCTGTTAACTGACTCTCCTCTAACAACCCCTGTTCGTTTGCGACGGTGAATCTTTGTCAAGTACTTAGAGGACTAGGAAGGAAGCGCATATGTTAAACATTAAGATTGCAGGCTCTGGATGTTAAGTTAAGGTGAGGAATGTGCCTTCCAGCAGTTTCTCTGTGCAAACAGCAACATCGCCAAAACTCGCTTGCACGGGCATGGGGCTATCGCCGCTCTTAGTACACAGTAGCTTATAGTAGCGTGCTTAGATGTCCATGTACGCTATTGTAACAAATCTGTTCTAAAAAGATAGCTGTGACGTACGCTAACAGCGTATACGTATCTCAACAGGGATGTATCTAGCCTCGCATAGCCAAGCAGGCTGCAGCCTCTAGGTCGAGATGTTCAAATGTTTGCTGTTACTTTGTCTCTCTTTATCTTAACCTTAACATTCCTGATCACTACAGTGGTCGATTGTTGCAATTATGAGTTCGCTGTTACTCACAAAACCACCTGATACTTTACCGCCCCTTCTGCGACTTGCATCTGAGTTGCATTTAGCAACCATTTCGTTTCTCCCAGATCTCAAGGACGCCAAAGACAAAGATGATCTAGCACTTCTCCAGCTTCGCCGAACAAATCATTACTTTCGCAACCTTGTACCCCCTCCGACCCACAACGATCTTCTCTCTCTCGAACTAGCTTTGTTCAAATCCTCAGTATACGCCTGTAAATTCTGTCTTTGTCTCCGGCCAATGACAAATTTTGCCTCAGCTATGCTCAAAGGCAAAACAGGAGTTAATGGCAAGGCCCGGGATAGAAGATTTTGTGCAGACTGTGGATTCGATACTACAGTTGTCGGGCAGAGCCAGCGGTATTGCCCTGGTACAAGAGCATGTGTTAACGGAGTTGATTGGGTATGGTGCAAGCATTGCAAGTTAGTAAAAAAATGGGAGGAGGCAAATTCAGTGTGTGTTGGGTTATGTAAGGCGTGCTATAACACGTTTAGCTGTAGAGGGAGCCAGAAATGCGAGAGGCCACTACATTCTACGACTTCACTACACCCGAGGGCTCTGAGCCCACCACGTAGTGTGCGGCCAGAGCCGAGCTTGAGGCGCATTCGCAGAAACGCTAGTGATACAGATAGCGATGAGGAGGATGAGATTGAGAAGTATGGTTTTTGGGAAGAACAATTTGACCTTGCTCAGCAGGAAGACGACGATTGGCGTACGCTGTAGGGGCTATCTGTTAAGGATAATGCTACTATTTTTAATTACATTGCTCTTGTCGGAGTAAAGTTACAAGTCTTTAGAAAGTAAAAATGGAACAAGTCCTGTCTCATCATCATGAAGCGGAAACCCGATGCTTTCTGTAATGGCTAGACCATTCAAAGTTATGTTAAAACTTTTGAAAACAGACCCCTGCCTGACTTACAAGCGCCACCCGTAATATAATGATTACAGCGTAGCTGAAGAGGAATGGGATGGCTTTTGCGACGCGTTGATTTTATAGTGTCACGATGGTCCAACGCCACATGATTCAGCAACAGGCAGGCTAGCCACCAGAGCCTCGTCAGAGCACCGTCGGCCCACACCAGCCATGGTCACGTGCCTTGGATATATACCACCTCTCACGAAGCCTTGATAGCTCCTTCAGGATTCGTCTCAATACAAGCTTTTACCTATATCTCAGCGCCTGCCCAAATACTTCTTGCATATAGCAACGCTAGGGAAATACGAATGTTACAAACAGACAGCAAAGACCTCCAGGTGTGGAAGGATGCGAAGTTGAGGAATAACCAGCGCATGAAAGACAAAAGTAGTGATCAGAACAGTGCGTCCAGATCACGTAACGTACTATCCAGCCAAGACCAGGCCATCTATGATGTGCATTGGACGGCTACGCTAGCGAGATCCTACTGCCTAGCCGCTTGCCGTTCTGAGAGAAGAACTCGACGCTGGCTGGCGCTAGCAGCTCTTCCAGCGTCCAGTCTCGTGTAAACCACCGGCTGCGCTGAAAAGCTTGCTGCCACGATATGCGGGAGGCTTCGGCGTTAGTGACCTCATCTGGCTCTAGGATATCCGTCACGTGTACATAGCACTTGACTGCGCGCTGGTACCAGCGAAACATGGAGCTGATTGCTGGGCTCAGCTCGTCGCTCTTGGACCTGTCGATGCAGCAGGTGTCCACCCAGAAGCACTCAAGGCCGTCTGCTGGAGCTCAGCTTGCCGCAGAAGCGGATCTTAGCATACCCGCGCGTGTCTGCACCTGTTCCCACCAACAGCTCATTGTATGTAACTTCTTGGCCGTTCGTCCAGGTGTGCGAGAGGATGGCGTACGGAGGAGCGAGATCGTCGCTGAAAGACGTCAGCTCGAGCCGCCGCCTGCTGGGAGACTCTTAAGTAGGCGAATTCTGTTCCGGCATGCTCCGTCTGAAATGCTAGCAGACTCGGTCGCGGTACGTGGCATAGACGGGCAGAGAGGTAAGTGTTGCAGGGCAGTAAGAGATGACTCTGTTGCGTACATATATGAAGCACATTAATTAGGTGGGATGCGAGCAGGCAGTAGATGAGCACGTAGGGCTGCATGGCTGAGGGTGTTCAGCTGGGCTTAGCCGCACGCTTCATGCGCGCATGGCAGTCTTGAGGAGCAGCAAATCCGGGCGCGTGGCAGTGGACTTGCTACACAGCAATTTCTAGGGGCTGATCCTAGGTAGGCAAAGCGTGCATTTCAGTACAGTACGATACACAGATATTCAAGCACGCTACTGCAAGCTACTGCATGCCAACAGCGGCTATAGCTCCTTGCCTGTGCAGACGCGTTTTATCAAGCTTGCTGTCTACACGGTAAAATTGCTGGAAGCCACACTCCGCGCCTAAAGCTGACTTTAACAGCCAGTGATCCTAACCCTTAACATCTGCACTTCCTTTCTAGTCTTCTAAGTACTTAGAAAACACCTAACGTCGCGAGTGGACAGGGAGGTACTTAAAGAAGGTTGATGGATAGTAGTGATTAATTGGTCGTTAGCACGCCCAACACTACGCTCTTCCTGATGAGAGGCTACTATGGCAGGAGAGCTACAGTAGCCGAATCGATGCGCGTCGAACTTGACTTAGCGCAGTCGTGCTAGCTTGACGCCGAGGGTCCGGAAGAAAAAGCGTCCCGGCACACAGGGTGTCCCGCTACGCGGGGATGGACGTTAGACCGTTTGAAGGAATCTTCTCCCGCTTCAGTCGAATCGACGCCAGATCCGACGTCCGACTCTGTCAATCACTATGTGAGCGTTGCTACACAGACCGATGAGTCTAGTTTCGACATGCGAACTACCAAAACGACCAACAGTTCATCCACGCAGATTCACGAGTCTAGTTCCGACATACGACCTACCAAGAACATCGACAGTTCATCTAGACGAACTGATGAGTCTGCCGTTGACATCGCACCCCATAATTTTATCGACACTTGGTACCCCCAGCGTAACCCAGTTGATGATACTACCTCTCTGAGCTCTTCTGAGTTCAATAGGCAGAAGGCAAAGCTAGAGGCTGCCTTCGACGAAATTGAGGAGATCGTGAAGGTTCGCGGTCCAGTTGTAGCATTATTTCCCAAGCCTACCAAGGAGCAGGAGCCCAACACCCAGGAGAGACCTACCTTGAGTGATAAGCCAGAGACTAGCTTCGAACAGATCAACAAACAAGTACTTGAAGGCTCGCGGTTATGATACCCCTTTGGCTAAGCCTATCGAGGAGCGAAAACGCAATATCAAGAAGATGTTCAAGCCTATTGCGGACCTGTACAAAAAGACGCTTGCTCTGGGTAATTACCAGCTCACCCAAATCACTATGTTGGCAGAGGCCTCTTACCGCAGAGTGCATACTGTGGACATGATCGAAATGTGGGAAAGCTTCACGACCGAACTGGACCAGGATTTATTTGCACATCGCCTGCTAACCACATTCTTCGTCCTTATGTGCGCCTTGGTATGGATCGCCGGTTTCGTGCATTCCTCTGGTCAACAGAACAATTCGCGAACAGCGCTTAAACATCTTTACGAGGTTCTATTCTCTCTCCCAGCGCTCAACTTTTACGTCTGGATAGTGAAAGTGTTGGCGTTTCAGCGCAGGTTGGCAAACATGCAACGTACGCCGCTCAATTAACTAACAGACATATATAACTTATAATAGATCGCCTGAGCATGTCTGATAGAGGGTGTTCTGGGTATCACTCATGCAAGTTGTTAGTCATTTGGAATTTATAAGTAACTCAAGTAGCGTCTCATTTCAGTGCAAACCTCATTGTGAAGCGCCTAGTGCAAGCCTCCTTGTTTGTTCATCTATGATGGTGCACCGGGCTATTAGACAGGCAAGTTTAAGAAATGCTTTCTGATCTCCAAAACAATCATAAGTCGAATGGCTGGGTTAACCTCCATGCAGATCTAGCTGGCGGATTTCCCGCTAATGCAGTTGACACACAGCTATGTATGCACGTCTAACACGAAACAACTTCATCAAAGTCGAAATCTCCCCAGGAGGAACTCTAAGAGCCACAGAGGCCTAAATCAGATTAGCCAAACGAAACGCTTGCTCATCGTCTCTTTCGATTGACCTGTCTATCGGTTCTAGGCGGCCAAGTCCACGACCAATGTTTGCCACATTGTATGCAGTACTCTTCTTGTTGAGTGTGGTGTCTTACACAGAATTTGCACCACCACTCGATTGGTCTGCTTAGACACTTTTTGTCCTGGAATACATAAGAGGTTAGCGAGCGCAAAGCGTGATTGACTTCGAGGAATAATACCATGGAAACTGCCTTGAGTGCGGCTATAACAATGTATTGGCTGTGTGGCTACGTACGTGTACAGATAGGATCGTAATCTATGCACTTCTTTGGCGAGTATGGTCCAAGCTGTATATACTGGGTGTCTAGTAACCCGGTAAAATCAATAGTCGTTATCTGTATGTACGATTATATGTTATATTTGTATGACTACGAGGCATGGTGGACACATGGCGTTTTATAGTTTTTTCCATTCCTTCATTGAATGGTCTTGCGATTGACAATGTGACTAGCTAGAACTCCATGATTCACGACAAAGTATCACATCGCGCTTCTCTGAAAACTGAATATTGATCACGTTGGATCTTCACGCATATCTGAAAGCTGAACACTGATCACGGTGGCTTGTTTTATGGAGGCCCCGCAGTAGCCTTCCATCAAAGAGTCTAATCGTGGAAATTTCATAGTCATTGCATCGTTGATTGTGAGTATACACGGTTCTGTGAGTAAAATAGCTCGATATTGAACATACAAAGCCTTCTCATTGATTCGCGGACTTGATTCGCAGTAACGACGGTTAGTGTTGTTGAACAACTTACCGTGACTTACGACCGGGAATAATTGCACCCAGCTGAATACTTCGGAAGCTCTGCCATCAGGACTGATCAGGGTAAGAAAGAGTTTTTGAACAACTGCTTCATACTGGGCAGTCATTGCGATAAGTATAGAGCAGTGATTTCCATTCGTGTGTGACGTAGTAACAAGCAGACCAGCGCACCCTAAACGCCACGCTCCCGAAAATTCAGAGTCGCACGTATGCCGTCATTATAGATCATATCAATTTGGCCGCTCAAAACCACAATACGTTTTCAAGCAATCATCCCGAAAGCGTGCCTTGTCTATTCCTCTCCGTACCCGCCGGTGAAGTCCCCACCAGACTAAAAAGCGCCTCCTCTTTCGACCTAGTCTTGAGCTCATCATCAAGCGCCGTGCTCCTAGTGCGCATGGGACTCGTAGCATCCGCCGCACTGTCATCGACATCAAGCTCTTTCTCCTTTCGGCGTACGGTGCCCATGCTGGCAACGCTAGCGTCATCTCCATCGCTCTTCTTACGGCGGTCGCCTTCGCCATTGTGAACTTCGATGGTGACGTCAGTATTGTCTTTACTGAAAACGCGAAGTCCCACGACACAGACGGCGTTCCAAGGGTCACGCTCGAACTCGTCCTCCTCCTCAAGGTAGGGGTAGCGTGCGCCGTTATACCACACATACTTGGGGTGGCGCTCAGATGCAAAGCGAGGGCCGTCTTCGTCGTCGGAGAAGTCGGAGTCGAGGGAGCAAGGTCCATCAATCTCTGAGTCCCAGGAAGAGTAGTCGGACATGTCGTCCACAGAATGCATGCCGTGGCGAGCACGATTGGAGTGCATGCTGCTGCCGCGGCCTCTATGCACTTGAATGCCGGGTCGGATGCCAGGTATGGGTGTGAGTGTGGCTCGTCGAGAAGGAGCTGGAGAGCGTCGCTCAGGTCTTGGACTGTAATTACGCTGCGATGGTGTACCCGGTCGATGTTCTTCAGCGAGCGGCGTGGGAGCCGGTGAGTCCGTGATCAGTCCCTCGTTGTACCCATCTCGCCCATTGTATCCGTCTCGTCCGTTGTACCCATCACGGCCTTGAAATTCTCCAGGCATGTTTTGGTTGTACCCACCCCTACCTTGGAGCTCACCAGGCATATTCTGGTTATAACCCCCTCGCCCTTGAAGTTCTCCGGGCATATTCTGATTGTATCCGCCTCGGCCCTGTAATTCGCCGGGCATGTTCTGATTGTACCCGCCTCGTCCGCTAAAGGACTGATTGTGAGTCGCAGGGAAAGAGCCCTGACGACTCGGTATAGCTCCAGACGTCGGAGCATTATACCCTCCACGACCGGAGAATCCACCACTTGGGCTCGACGAACGCTCTCGGATCATCCCAGTGCTTGATGCTCGATGGTGTCTAGAGACCGCTGGGTGCACAGGCTTCGACTCTTCGTCTGCGGACACACGATTCTCCTCTTCACCAGTGATTCCAAGGCCGCTGAGGCCTTGCAATCTCTCATTGATCTCCCTCAAGGCATAGGGTCGATTCATCCTGCGAGTATCCTTGGCAGCCTTCTTTTGCTCTCGGAGCTCAGCCTTCCTTCGCAATCTCTTATGGCGCTCGTGCGCTTGCTTGAGTTCGGCTTTCTTTCGCTCAATTCTGTGTTCCCTACGACGTTGTTCTTTGTCCTTCTCTTGCTCTCGGAACTGACCCTTTGCGTGAGCAAGGTCATACGAAAGCCCAATCGCGAGTAACTTTTCTCGGCGCTTTGTACAAGTAGCGCGAATGACCTCATCAGGGGTGGGGTTATCTGCCAACCTTGTGGCCTTAATCTTGAGTAGCACAGTGTAATTGCCAGCCTCAAGATCGAGCTCTGTGGACACACTTCGCTTCATGTAGTAGGTACCGTTACTGCGTACGATATAATCCTCTTCGTCGTCTTTGTGGAGGCGGAACTGCAAGTTGAACTCGTACTGTCCTTCAAGACCTTGGTAATAACGATCGTCGAGTTGACTTAGGACGATAACGACAGGGCCACCCTTGGCAAGGTTGATCTTAAACTTGGTATCCAGATAGTCGACGCTCCATGGAACATTAACGCTGGTCCATTGTTGCGAAACAGTCCATTCGGGGCCGAAGAGGCGGGTACGGTCGAAGTGCTGGTACGATCGGAGCATATCTTCATATGATATCCAGAAGACGCCATCATCACCGAACTTGTGGTTCAGCTTTTGCATCCATTCGGCCGTCCACTCTTCAGAGCCGTCACTCCAGCGGCCGGTCCATTCGATTCGTCCCCAAGGGTTGCGCAGCTTGAGCAGGCGCTCTCCATCGATATCTCTAGCTTCCATGACAGAGTAGGCATGCTTCTCCTGAATACCTTTGCGGGCGCCGTAGATACCTCCCATCTGGCCGCAGCCAAATAGGAAAGTCTTGTTGACGTTCATTAGTTCTTCTTTCCAGAACTTATCCTTGTCGAGGATGTCCGTGGCGAACACTTCGGATGTGACGCCCCCGGTAAGGTCTTCGATACCCTCCCCAACGAAGCCACCATCAATAGCAGCATAGTCGCCATGAGCCTTTGCAAATGCCTTCTCTAGTAATGGCAGCCATGTCTCATTGGGGTCACTGCATTGCGCGAAGTATAAAGCTCTTGAACCGGTTTGCATGACAGTGCGGTACTCGTCGTCCGGACTTTTGCGATTCTGTAGTTCCAACCAGTGGTAACGCTCAAGTTTGGCCTCGTCAAAGTCTTCCTTGATGAGGAACAGCTTATCGTCAATGACTTCGGAGATCCACTCGCCATCTACATATGGTTAGCACGGGCATCTGGCCTGAAGATCGCGAGATGTCTACCTCTGTGAAACACAAAGCCATACACGCCAACTTTCTCATCGCGCGCGACACAAACGCGTTGAATCAATTCCTCTTTGTTGCTAATCGTTGCGAGAGCTGACATAAACCAGCAATCGCCATCATTACCTTGACAACATTAGTTAACACGAAGAATGTCCGCACTGTGGCCACTCACCTTGTCGTATGTCATTGGGACTTGGACCGTCCAGATAGAATTGTGGCTTGACAAAGATGTCCTGCGTTGACATCTGTTAGCATGGTACAGGACTGATAGCTTCATGGACTTTACCTCGACTCTCTTCACCGAAAGAGGGTGAAACTCTGTCGTCTCTCCATTCAGACCAACCAGGCAGTCGGCAGGAGTATCACTGTCCGCTTGCGAGCGCTTGAAGTCGGCTTCGATGTCGAAATGAGGGTCGCGATACTTCTGATTCAATCGGCGGCACTCTTGGACGATTTTGGCCACCTTCCTGGTGCACGACTCCTTGGCCTCCTCATAGGAGGCAAGCGCATTGATCCCAGGTATGGAGCCTCTGGGTGCATGTGCTGCAGCACGCTTTGCATACAAGTTATCTGGTAAGATAGTAAAGATCTTGCCTGGGTACTTGGTCGTGAACTTATTCCAGAACTCGTCAATGTTCCTCTGCGGGGCGCGTTTCCTCACGGGTAACCGCGGCCGCGATTGTGGAACTGGTGTATCGTGGACCATGCTGGGCGCATGCGAGTGAGGAGTGGCGACGTTGATAAAGTCGTTTGGAGTTCCATTCGAGGCCATAGCTGACCCTAGACAATTTCCTGAGCGCTCAAGAGCTGACTCTGGTGGGTGGAGTTTGTAAAAGCCATTGGGGGTTCTGAGAGGATTTATATATTCAGGTAATGATGCGAATTTCAGCCCCAAGCGAAGCACGACAGACTCACACCTGGTGGGTGGTATTTCGAGAGCGTAAGAAAAAGAGTGGGCCGGTCAGACACGAGGGCACTGCTCGGCGCAGCCGCTGGCTGCTCGAGACCCCCCGCTCTCGTCCCGCGTCGAATCAGCTGGCGCGGTAGTTCCGAATGCGACAAGACAAGTTCGCAGAAGGGCGGACAGCAGCAAAAGCCACGACAAGGTGTAGCTGCATTGGCCTGCGTCTGTAGCTGCATAAGAGCTGAAGAGACGAATCGCAAGACAGTGTGGTGACGCGGTGATATGATCGATGCTTGTCGTTCGCTGTGAGCGGAAAGGGGAGATGCATGCACCACGCTTGATTCGTTAGGCGTGGATTCCTAACCCCTTGAGGTAGGCTACTGCAGAACGCCTGACCGACTCTTGAATCTAGAGGCGAGGAGAATGAAACCAACAGAACATTGTATACTAAACGTCGAACGACCGTATTGCCAAGCCAGGCATGAGCCAACACAATTTACTCACAGTCTCTCCTACACACCGATGGAGAGGTCTTGAGCCTGTCAGTAACGCATTCTAGCGCTACATGGGTCGCAGCAAGGTTAATGGCCGTGCAGTCAAAGTCCGTTGCTGTATAATGCGAGAAGAGGCATAAAGTTATCTTCAAGGTTGCTTAATCAGCACCCGGTTCGCATTTGGTGTATGGTAGTCCCCGTAGATCCCAACGGCCCGAGGCACACTGCAAGCATCTACGTTCCCGAGGCGATGGGTTGTTTCAGCCTTTCCAACGCACCGGATGAGCTTCTGTCGTGATATTCAGGGTCGGGCTGTACCTCGAGGAAATAGACTGCAAGGTGGTACGTAGACGCATGATGAGCCAAGTAGCGGTAACGGCTCCTCCGATGCTCGAACGCACACCCGAATTGTCTTCGCGCGACCACAAGACCGCGTTGCACCATTCCATTGGAGATGCTTCTGTCAGCGCCGATACTCAGCCCTACACAACGGTTCTGCACGGCCCTGGCATCCTTCGAGGGCTTAACCTCACCGTAATCTCACCGTTGTAAGCCAATCACCGTCGTTAGGGGAGATGCCCCCGCGGATTGGGCAATAAACCTTTTTGGTGCCAGGGAGTTGCAGGCAGTGATTGGAAAGCTCATCAAATGAGAACCGTACCTTTGCAGCGCGTGAGCGAGTAGCTGTCGGCGACCTACGTGCTGACATCCTCGAACTGTTGGGTGAGTTTTGTTGACGAAGTACAGGTCTGATGTCTAGTTTGATCTGCTTTGATACGTACAAACATACTGTACGACGTGGCAAAGATCGCCGGCAGTCAATATGGACAATCGGAGGACCCTCGGGACGGGGTCCAGGAGCTCGCGCATGGGATTCTGTTTCTGGTGAACGCAGCGATCTGCGAGGCTGTTTTGCAGGGTTGGCGTTGGTGGCGTCAAGCATGAGGCAGAGCGGTGAGACATTGGGGGCTGAAAGACTGGCATGCAGAAATAGTGGGGCTTTGAGTGTTCGTATTAGTTACGTCACCGCTTCATCTCACGACAGTCTCGATGGTTTCTTCACACTTGCCAGGACCTCACTCGAGATTCTACTGATATATCATCATTTATTAACCAGGATGCACTTAAAAAATATAGCCCCATGCGCGACTTAAGGTACCAGTACGACGCCTTCAGGCGCCATCATCGATACTATTGTGCTGCCAAAAGTCGATCAATCAGCGTTAAACTCCACCTCTTGACCCCCGTAGAACCGATATGCAGCATCAAGCATGGCCTGCCCGCTTGTTTCCTTTTCCGAATATAGTTCACGACCTCCCGCTGCGTCTCCGTGAACGACGATGCCTTATACATTCCTCCAGGCCCAGGACGGCTATCCTGCCTGATCTCACACTTGCCTCTCTTCGCGTTGTTTCCATTCAACTCTTCCCTCCGTTCCTCACCATCTGCGGCCTCTTCTTCCGAGTAACCGTACGCTTTTTTGAACGCCTCCTCTAGCATCCTCCACACGGCTTTCGATTAGATATGCATCATCCTCGTTGTAGGAAATATGAAAAACTCCAGATACTGTGCCAACGATCGTAGGAGCGTGCTATCGATTGCATCGCAATCAAGCATAGGTACTTCGGCGCGCAGCTTGCTGACAAGATTGTACTGCTCGGCGGCGTTGGAGACACATTTTTTTATATTGCTCGAACGAAAAGTCTGTAAGGTTGAAAGGACATGGCAACGTGGGAGGGCTCGATGAGCCGCTGGGAGGCGGTGTGAGTTGAGAAATGTTGGAGGGGACCTTGAGGCGCTCGCGAGGACTTTCATGACGGGTAGCTGACATCGTGGGTAAGGTATATTTCGGTGCTTGTGACTTTTGGAGACGCTGATGTTTGTCGAGGAACAGATCATCGTTGTCAGGAGGTGTACAAAATGAAAATTTTGTGACTGGATCGACGTTGCTGCCATCCTCGAATCACGCTTGCCATCTAGTGATGATCAAAGCCACCAATTTTCTTCCCCCTCGTTCATTTTTTCCAGGACCTACCAGCAACAACCAACATGGCAGTCAACTTCACTCACAATTTACAAGCTTACAGTCATTTTCAAGAATCAAAAACATAAACATCATCAATTAACTCTATGCGCTAACCCGAAAAAGAAGAGCATAGCCAAACTCTCAAATACAATACCATGACATCCCGGAATTCCCTCGCCCACCTCTTGGCATCTGACGTCTTCCACGACCACCACGCGGTGCATTTTGGTTGCCACCGCGGCGACCGTGGTGAACATTGCTTCGTCCATTATGATGAGGCCTATCTCGAGACTCAGTCCTCTCCTGAACATTTCGACGACCTCGACCTCGACCACCGCCCCGTCCTCCACGCCGTACATTCGCCACGTGCCCATCTCCTCTAATACCTCGAACGGCTTCCTGTGCAGGCAGCCCTTCAACTGGATCGTCACTACCCCATTCTGCAAACTGCTCCATCAATAAAATATCCAAATCATCCAAATCTGCTTCCGTGGCTTGCGCGGTGTGTCCAGTGTTATGAATCGTATTGTCGCCCCGCTCCTGAAACAGTGTCTCCAACCCATCTAGATCTGCTTCCGTGACTTGTTGTCTCCCTCTCGCATGCGGCGGCTGGTTATTCGACAGGGGATTGGTATCCGCTCTCCACTGTGCAGTGGTTTCGACGTCCATTATCGCACCCTGAATGTCTCGTTAGCCGGGGCTGTACTAAGACGGTGCTGTCTTCGTTGCGAAAGAAGTCATCAAGAGCTAGCTCTGGTTGTTGCCTCTTCCTCTGCCTTTTCTGTTTTGATCGTTTTGGTTTCTTTGGTTGTTGTTGTTATGGCCGTTTTGGAAGACGTTGTTTTTACTGAAGTTTTTCTTCCTATTCTGATGGTTGTTTTTGTTGCCGCCGTTGTTGTTGTGGTTGCGGTTTTGGTTCTTGTTGTTCTTATTGTTGTTCCCACCATTTATATTATCGCTATTGTTGTTCTGGCTCTTCTTCTTATTCTGACTATTCGGCTTACTTACGTTATTGTTATTGTTCCGGTTATTCTGACCACGAGGGTTTCCATGCCGATTGTCTTTACCAGCAAAGTTATTCTTGTTCTTGTTATTGCCCTGCTGGAAGCTATTGGTCTGATTGAAGTTCCACTTCCCAGTTATCATCTTCGATGCCTGGACCATGGTCTTCTTGAACATTCCAAGTGCGTCTGCGAGATCAGCAGGAACAGGACTCTTGCCGAAATTCGCCCACCACTGCTTCACGGTCACGTCCAGGTCCTGTGTATTTGCATCGTTGAGCCGCGATTTTGCAACGTTGTCCTGAGTACACTCGTCCAGATGGATTTGGATGGTGTTGGCGCGTTCGCGGAGGAACATAATGACCTTCTGGAGTCGATCACCCTCGTTGAGTTCCGCCCATGACCAACCCAACGCGACGCTAATGGAATACCACAGAATCTGGTATTCCTGGTCTAGCTTTCGCCGAGGCGCTTCTTGCGCCTGCAGGATAATGTCTGGGGCGTGACTGAACGGGCAATATTCACCCTGCAAGCAATCGAGGCCCAGCAATCTATTCTTGCAGGGCATAGTCTGCCTATGTATTGGTGGTGCAGCACCCGAGACTGAGTCATTTCCGAAATGAATACCTTGACTGGTGTTCCAGGTGTTGTCAACAGCAAGTGGGCCTGTGCTCTCCACACCTTCCATTGGTCCTGAAGCACGTCGAGCCGTGTCAGAAGCATGGAGATCATGGTTGAAATCGTGCCAGCTATTTTGGGGTTTGTTGGACAATGCTAGCGGGGGAATTGGAGTCTCCCCACAGCACTGTTGCCACGCCAGAAGTTCACCTGTCGCAGGGGAGAAGGGCATAGTGTATTCCTGTGGGTAGTCCACTCTGTGTGTACCGAATACACTATTCTTCATCGACGCGTAGAAAGATGGCCACTGCACCACTTGGAAAGAGAACTCCGCGTGATCTGATGACCAATGCACCTCCCAAAAGGATGACCACTGCATACCAGAGCCTGGTCTGTACAGTCCTAGTCGTCTCTGGAAAGGACATTCATCGACCCTGTAGCGATATTCGATTTCGTGCGCTCTCAAGAGGTCGAGAGCCGCATCGACAGGAATAGATCTGCGATTCTTTCGCAAACCGCCGTTGGGTGCGAAATAGTTCTTCTTGGGAACCGAAGCAATATGTTCGTGGTGAAGGCCTTGCGGCTGCGGTTCCAAGTTGAAGATCGCATGCTCTTCTGAGAATCGTACCAGCTTTCCAGAGCCTTCAACAAATATCTGTCTCCGCTCTGTGTTGTCCACAAGGGAGACTTGCACTGGAGCTGGTGCAGCCGGTGGCTTCGTGTAATGTTGAGTGATTATCTGTTGATTTTGCTGAATCTGAGTTTGCTGATTTTCCGCCACGGTGCGAAATGTCCTTGCAAGCTCTAAACAGGCCTCGGACAGTGATGATCCGCTTTTCGAAGAAGAGTCGCTGCCGTGTTTACGACTGCTACCTGGGCTAGTTTCCGGCGAAAAGGGCTTTTCGAAATCATCGCTGCTAGATGACCTGGAGCCGGCACAGCCATGTTGAGCGATGACGCTGCTGGTAAGTCGGCCTCGCGTCAAAGGACGGTAGTCGGATGTGGGGTCAGTCGAACCATGCCCTTCGGAATCTTCATTGATGCTTGGGAGTTTTGCCCTTCTTTCATTTAGAATGCGAGATTGGCGGCGGGTGTTTGGGTAGTTCTTTCTGGTAACTTGAGCCAGGTCAGGAATATCGTTCATTGACGCAGCATGTTTCGCAGTAGCTCCCGTGTCTTTCATGGCTTCCTGTGCGAATGGCGAATCAGGACTCGAGGGCTCGTCCTCGAATGAGAATTTCGGGGATGGCGATGGTGAAGGGGTTGGAATACCCGTTGAAGCGGTAACGCTTTCCTTTGGAAGTGCACCTCCATAGGGATTGACTTGAAAACTCTTGCGGCGTTGACTAAGAGGTATTGATCGACGAATGGGTTGGCGCTTTGCTGGCTCGCCTTTGTCGTCTTCGTCATCTTCTTCGTCGGTCTCATCAGATGCATATTCCCGCGTGCTCGCGTTTTTCTTATCGGGAAGCCCCCTGGTAGCATCTGGTACTGGAGAACACTGTTCATCGACAGGCAGCATTGGCTCCTCCGGCTTTGTCACCCCAATAGCCTTCCTCTTGGGCACCTTTGTCTCACGCTCTGTCACTGAGGCCGAACTGCTTGTCTTTGATGATTTCTGTCGCGCAATAGGACTATACCCCTCCGATCCGGGGTAAGCGCCAGGCGGTGACCGGTTGTCTAGGTTCTCCTTATTATCGTCATTGCTGTGGAGGTCTCGCTCCGACAGACGTACGGATCGTCGACGTGGTGCTCTGGGCATATGTCGCGCATCGTTGATTTTAATACGCACAGCAGACGCGTAAGCGTCATGCTCGTTACTGCTGCTGCGCTTACGCCTCTTGTTGAGTTGATTCTTAGAAGACGACATGATAGGATGTTACTCGATTGACCGTGCAATAAGTGAATACGCGGTTATTTGTTACGCTGGTGCGCAGTCGGTTTCCGTATGATGTGGCCGTTGTGATATTGGGCTGTCAAGTGTAGGCTGCAAAGGTTTAACTTGTGATGCAGTCTCGGTGATTAATCGTTCAGGTAGCAGTTCAGTATCCAATGAATCTCAATTACAGTGTCTGAGTGTCGCGCGAAAGGCAAAATTGTCGTCCAAGGGCCTTGTCGAGTTTCCCGCGTCCATATGTGCCTGCAAGACGATCAAAGCCCGCTACATCCTTTGTGAAGTTCGCCTGGTTGACAAGGCCGTCTTTGTCTTGACAATCGCCACCAAGTACCTCGGGGAGGGACTGTGAACAATGATCCACCACAAAGGCATTGTGTGAACCGAATAGCACTAGCTTTGATTTTAGTACAAGATGCCATTGTGACCAACATCGTTGTCTCTGTAATAGTGAGCAACAGTGAGCAACAGTCATCCAATGGTATTGCACGCCAAGTCGAGGATATCAAGGCACATACCCCTGACTCAACAGTCTCTACTTACCCAACCACAAGACATGTTAAATTGGCTAATAGACATCTGTCCCTATATACACGAACCCAAGTTCCTAATAATCCTACTTTGATATGCTGTAATAACAAAATTGTACAAGACTATAATACCTTGAAGACTTGTGATTTCTGCATACAAGAGTTGTTTTCGGTTTGACTATGAAGGCGTGCCAGGGCGGTGAAGGACAGCAATGCAATGTTTATGATACGCAGTCTATCTTGGTGGAAGTGTACTTCCAGCGAGGCTAGCGTAAACGCTATGCAGCCAGTGTGACCGTGTTGTCATGAGGCTCTCCATCATTAGACTGAACATTGCTATTAAGACAGGTCAGAAATACACATGTACAGCATGAAACGCAACTTGACACATTCAGTAATGAAATTCCTTTTACAACTTCGGCACAATACACTTCATACTCCCCATCCCTACATCATCAACAACCCCACCAACCCCCCAGCCACCACCGCCGCAAACGCTCCCTCAACCCTCCCCGCCGCACCGGTAGCCTGCGCTGGGCTTCCTCCCCCCGTCGTCGCCGTCCCATTCGCCGTCGCATTCCCCGCACCAGGCGCCCCCTCCCTCTGCCCATCCACCACCTTAATCCTCCCATCAAGCTCAATATCCACCGGACTCTGCGCGAGAATATACCCCGTAAGCACCTCATCCTGCGTATCCAACGTGACAAAATCCGTCGTCGGCTCGAAGAAATTATCCCCCCCACCCGCGATAAAATCCAACGTCACAATCTGATACGTGGTTTCGTTCTTGAGTGCCTCGTCCCCAATCGTCACCGAGACGAGACGACTGCCATTGTTGTTGTTGGGATTGTATTCGATTTGAATTCCTGTGCTGACCTGCAGGAAGGAGGTTACGGCCTCGTTGTTGAAGAGGTTGATGCCTGTTACTATGCCCTCGAGTACAGACCAGAGGTATGATCCGTTGACTGCGATTTGCACAATGGCGTTGCCAAAGGGGAAAGAGGTTAGGACTTCGCCGCGCGTAATGTCGCCGCTGTCGATTGTGGCGCGGATACCGCCGGCGTTGATAATGGCAAAGTCGACGTCTGCGGTGTTGTTTTTGCGGTATGCGAGCATGGCGTCGGCCATGAAATCGCCGAGGAGACATTCTTGGCGGCGGCAGGTGGTTTGGTCCAGTTCGACGTTGGTTGTGCCGAGGACTTCGGAGGCAAATTCTTCAAAGGGGCCGCGCCAGGATTCTATCTGTTCTTGGAGATCGGTATCTTGGGCGGTGCTGTTGGTCAGGTGGATGGGGGCGCCGTGGTAGGCGAGGATTTTGCCGGACGGGTCGTAGGTTACGTCGATGTAGCCGACGTATTCACCCCAGCGGTAGGCGGTTACGATGAAGACTTCGTCACCGTCTTTGTTGTCGACAATGGTGGGGTACTTGCCTTCTGCGTCTTCCATGTCGCCGAGGAGGGTGTGAGAGTGTCCACCCATGATGAGCTGGAGACCGGTGGTGGCTTCGGCGAGTTCCTGGTCCTTGTCGTAGCCGATGTGGGTGATGGCTGCGATGCGGGTGATGTTGGTGGTGGCTTTGATTTCATCGATGGCCCCTTGCACGGACTGGAACGTGTTAGCGGTTTCAATGTTAGGAATTGCAAATTACACATACCTCAACAACGTCAGAGAACGTAGTAGAATCATCTGGGTTACTGATACTCGGCGTCTCATCCGTCGTAACACCAATAAGCGCCAACCCATACTCCTCAAAGATATGGTACGGCTTCACGCTCTTGTTCACCTTCTCATTCTCGCTGTGCAAATTCGCGCTGATAATCGGAAACGTCAAGTTCTCCAAGAATTGGCCCAACTTCTCATCACCAGCATCAAACTCGTGGTTCCCGAGCGTCATGGCCGAAAAGTTGAGTTGATTAAGCGTCTCGGCGATTTTCTCGCCGCCGTAAAACGAGTAGAACAGCGTGCCTTGAAATTCATCTCCAACATTGAGCCAAAGGCTGTCATTGTAATTGGGGCGATTCTCTTCGATGACAGTCTTGATGCGGGCATAGCCACCGTAGCAGCCGCGCTCGGGCCGCGTGCAGTCTGTTCCTGAAGAACTGAATTCGTCGAGATGGGCGTGGACATCGTTGACGTGGAAGAAGGCTGGTCACGTGAGTACGTGCTCTACAGCCTTGGGGATCGTCTCATGCTTACAGATGTTGTAATTACCCTGTGCATCCAGCCCCCTCTTCGCCATTCGTCGACTATACAGCGCATCCTCCGCCACCACACCCACCACCAGTGCCGAAACCGCCGCCGCTCGTGTAAATCCCTTCATCTTCTTTACTCAATGACCCAAATCTTCTATCCTAGGTCTTCAAAGACCCCTTTTAGGTGTGCAGCAGGACACGATGATTCGACAACCAATGTTGAGCCACAACGGCAATACCACTTCTTATGTAGTAGGCATTTGCGCAATCCAACTCACGGTGCTCTCCGCCGCTCCGCCCGTTTCGCGTCTTGGCTGTGGCTTCACGGAGGCTTGGCACATGCCTCTTCCGCGCTGGCGCCGGTTGTTCCTGATAACGAGTACGCCAATCAAAGACTCACGTGCGTCGTCCGCAGGAGGGGATATGCAGGTCCCTTTTGAGGTCAACGGACCTGCATGTCTGGGTTGTGTCATTGAAGGATGGGGATGGGGTGGCTGGGGTGGTTGCACGTGGGCTTGGGTTCTAGGTTTGCGGATCTTGGGACTTCAATTGGGTCGTCAGGTCCGCTTGCTGCTTGCAACTTGAAACTCGAGAGCCTAGCCTGTTCCTGAGGTTATGGGTAAGCGAGGTAGTAGAGGCGCGGGGAGATTGTGGGACGATGGCTTCGGTGCTGGAGAGGTTGGACAAAGTGGGTTGATTACCGGTAGTGGTCCCGGAATAATGGACTGGATGGGATTAGGCGGGGCCGGGGCCGCTAGAGAATGACTTCGATCGAACTGGCTTGGGATGATAAGACGACCTCACGCATGGACATTGATACTATCATACAATCTTAATTGAATACACGCTGGATATACATGGACGTAATTAGTAAAACAAGAAACAAAATGCTTGACGGAGTCGGCCGACACCCTCCTGCACCGCGACACCAAATACACCACAAGATTATGCCTAATGCCGTGTTGGATTTCTGCCGTGAAGTCAGCACATGCTCTATCTCTCATGTTGTGTAGACTCATCTTCCAATGTCGTGAAAAGAGCCGTGTGGGAAAGCGAGGTCCCACCACATACCCCGCCCTGTCGACAAGGACGCCTCGCTTTATTTCGAATGACGATGAAAACCTGAAGCGACTCATTATCTGTATGCCAATGCGGAGAAACAATACATTACCGCATCATATAGACCTCGAACATGACACAGGGCTGTCAGCTCAAAGACAAAGTCTTCGAGGTAAATGTCGAATAATCCAAAAACCCCACTCAAGTCTCCAGATCCGCACGTGGAGTTCCATCAATGTTGTCACTGATCCACCTCTTAGCCTGCCCAATCTTCATACCCTTCGGATACTCGAGAGGTGTCTTCCAAGGCACAACCATCTTTTCAGGGATCGCTGCATCTCGGTAGGACCCCGGGAAGCGACCGAAGACCACAACGCGACCCATGCTCGGTGAGGCGCTTGGACTGAAATCACTGGCGTTCATAGTGGTTCCAATATCCTCATACTTGATAACATCTTTCGCCTGGAGGGCGACCTTGAAATCGGTGTTACCATACTCGAGCTGCCCCAGTTCCGGACACTCACCAGCAAGGAAACAATCTTGCCAGCGTAACACTTCGGCGCGCTGGACGGAAGCGAAACGGTTGAGGAACTTGCGTGTGAGTGTCATAGGACCGTCGTAGGTGACCTCGAATAGCTGCTTTGTACCCGTCCCTCCACTCGTAACGGGGTACCGGCACAGAGGGGCGATTGGCGACCATTCGGTTGTCTCGTCAGCAGAGGTAGAGACGGTGGAAAGCTGCTTTACAGGATCGTCGAGACTGTAGAGCTTGGTATTGAATGGGCCTTCCGTGAACTGAACGGGTTTGGCTGGGCGGGTAGAGTCGCGTTGGCGAAAGGCGGACTTGAGACCTGGGACGGCGGGGGCGGAAGTCGCTGTAGGCTTGACAGAGACAGCGACTTTGACAGGGGCGGTGAACTTTGCAGATCCAGTCTTGACTGGAATTGTGTTAGTTGTGTACTGGAGTATGGTTTGAGGAGCAAAGTTGCTTACCTGCTCTTGCGCGCTTGGGGACGGGTACCGCTGCAGACTTGACTGGAGCAGCGGCGAACCTGGCAACTGCGTATTGTCAGCGAACAACCTCGACTCGACTCAGACGAAAGCCTACCTCCTGTTCGACGCTTGAGGAAAGTAGCCGCCACAGGCTTGACTGGGGTAACGGCCACTTTGCGCGTGGTCTTGACTGGGACTGGTGCTCTGGCAGTCCTATTCGCTATATTCTGTTAGTACCATTCACTGTTCGTGTTGAGAGAATGCTTACATTTGGTACCGCGCTTGAGGAACGACACTGCTGTAGGCTTGACAATGACAGCAGCTTGTGTGCGCACAACCTTGACGACAGGACGCCTTGGGATCCGCGACGCTGATGGCTTGACTGGAGCAGCGACGGGAGAACAAGCAGCGACGACTGATCAATAATGTTAGCGAAAGACGGAGTTTTTAGAAACAACAATACTCACCAGGCTTAACCAAGGGCCAAACCAAGAACGGCAGCCTCGACTTGCGAGGAGCAACGGCTGGAGTGTAGAACGCTGTCGGCATGTCAGTAAGGACATTGTGTTATGGACATCAGGAGTACTCACCATGCTGTTGCTTGGCCAACAACACACGGTCTACAGGAAGCTGGCGCTTGCGTCCAAGCACGAGGTTGTCGCCGGTGTACTTTGGGACTAACGCACATCCAAAGAAATCGGGAAGAAGATGGCCGCGACGACCGGTTTCAAGACGGCGGTTGGCGACAACGGCGCGAGCCAGAAAGGCCGCGTAGGATGTCTGTCGCTTTACCTTGAGCGTCTCGTTGAAACTGTCGTCCTCGAGCAGCAGCTCACTATTGTCGATATCGTCACCGGCCTCGCAGAAGATTGTCGATTCGTCGGCACCGGTAGTGTTGTCATCCTCAGGCTCCAGGTACTGGATTGCTGGGGATACGGCGGTGGCCTCGACGATGGGGGAAAGCGCATTGGCAGCTGCTCTGGCGGGGCGGATAACTACGGAGGGGAGGCGCTGGAGGATCTTAGAGCAGCGTCGGAAGGCGGCTGCTTTGATCGCGGCGTTGATGGGACGAGGAATCTGAGAGATGCTAAAGAGCCCGGTAGTACATTCATAGTCAACACGGGAGAGGGGGAGGATGGAGGATGACCTTGAAGAAGCCGGCAGAGCCAGCGATTGCCCAGTCGCCTTGCGCACGATCTGGGTCTTTGGGGCTGCCTGGTGCAGTACAGGTCGCGAAAGCATCGAGCGCTTCGTGACCGGGTTGGATGAAGTTGAAGAAGTCGACTGGATCGATATCGGTGTTGAAACCGGAATTTTCAAGGGCGAGCTGTAGGCTGGAGGAGGGGGGGCAGCAAGACGAGCCATTGGAACGAATTGTGCGGGGAGCTTTGTATGCAGAAATGATCGCTTTCGTGATGCAAAATGCGGGCCAAAGTGTGGTAAAGAGCAGGAGACACTGTGGGCAGCGGCAGCTTTATACAGGCGTGGGCGGCGAGCTCGCTGGGGGCTGGTAACCTGGCAACCAGAGTGCAAACGCTCCTCAGATGGAACAGGCAGGAGCGGCGGACAAGAGATACCGTGGGAGGTGAAGGTCAGTGAGTTGGGACGAAAGAGTGCCAACAGGAGGATCAGGCAACACGAACCTGCACGGGCAGCCTCCGTAGTCCTTGATGTTGAAGAGCATGTATGCTCAAAAAAGAGATGAATCAGCATTTATAATGTCATGAAGAGAGGGAGACCTGCTGAGACCTGCGTACAGCGATCGAGGTGGTTGCTTGGCCAAAGCGATGCATTGTCGAGTGTGGAGCATCACCAAAGGCCCGCAAGAGCTGAGATCGGAGCGTCAAGCGAGCAGATTTCCAGCCTTGTAAACCGCTAGGCACTCGGATGCTGCCTCAGATCGGTAATTCAAGGTGAACCGCAGCTCGAACATGGAAATTGAGCTGTAGTATGCTTACGATAACCATCGCAGACCATGACGATCCACGCAAGTGAACCGGCCTGGGAAGATCTTCGGAGCGTATGGCTCATCTCTCTGTCTGCAGGAGTATGTACAAGTTGTGAATCTACGGCAGGTGGTTGCATATTACGTTTGGAGTCAATCAAGCGCATCTTGCAGCATAGCCAAATTAGCACTGCACCTGCGATATCCGTACCTTGACCTCGAAGTGCGATCAAAGTCATCGCTTTGACGCAAGTGCTCAACACGCTTGCCTGCAAAAGTACTTGCAGGTGAACCCCAGACTAGCGCTATACCTGATGGCCTTCGCCAGACAGACATCTCTGCAATACGGATAACAAGTTGGAGGCGCCCCGGGACCATCGACGCATTGCTAGCAAGTGTCAGATACGTGTTAGGTGAGGATATGGATATCACGTACGTCGAGACAAGAGTCTCTAAACCGCGCGCATGTGACGCATGGAAGCTCCATTCCGTTCGCCTTGAATTCGGCCTGGTACCCATTAGCTGTGTCTGTAGTACGCGTGCCGCGCTAATCTATCACTCACATCATAGACGGTCTCGTGGACGTCGCTGGTAGCAGCACCCTCGTTTGCAGGAATAGCGATATTGATGACCTGAGGCCCCAGAGACTCACGGGCGGCAATCGCTGAGCGAGTACCCTCGGTATCACCTCGAGCTTCAGTAGACGCATGCTGGTCAGGTGGGATGTCATTCGGTTCAGCACCTCCCTCGATGCACTGGACCAGTGGCTGCTCGTTGCACTCCTTCCCATCGTGGCAAGTCGGAATCAGTGTCCAGACACCATTCTCGCAGCGAAGAAATTGGTTTCGAGAAGCAGCGCAAGCCGTCTCGCCATCTTTGCACGGTGAAGCTGTGTCGAATCCAGCATTCTTGGGTAGTGCAGTACCGACGGTGACGATGGCGAAGCTCAGCAGAGCAGTGAGGAAGGTTATTAGCTTGGTATTAGGCATGGTGCGAGAAGATGCACTGTTTTTGCTGTTACTGAAGACGTTGAAGACGAATGTGTGGAGAAGGTTGAAAGATTTAGAGGCGAAAAGTGTAGTATTTCAATCGGAGGTAGGAGCGACGGTGTGGACGTCGAAGCGAGCCCACGGCGAGGAAGTCGCGCAACCTGGAAACGTGATCAAGTCACACTGCTACTTGTGGGCATCTGACTCATATATACCTTCCTACATCGCCTTGTGGGAATGCAATGAGCACATGTACATGGGTATTGGTCAAACAACATGACCGATTCTGCGGGTGGTAGACCCGGAGCGCTATGTTTGGCCCCAGTGTTGCTATGGGAGAGATCAGCAAGACCCAGCTTTCGTTTAGTTATATATGTTACCGCATTCCAATTCAAAAGATTGTGATATAAGAAATGAGAAGACTCCAGGGAATCCTCTTTTGTGATGTCGTGGTTGTACGCACACGTTGTCACATCGTGATGCAAAAGTCCATAACCCTTCCACAAGTGGATAAGTAACGCTCGTCGCTTTAATAATCTTTCAAGGTTCGTGAATTAAATTCCTTCTGGGCTGAGATATGCCAGTCTCGGTCGGGATGTTGCCAACCCGTCGGTTGTTTGAACGCTTTACTGGCGAAATCTTGTAGATTTCTGACATCCACCAGTCACGTTATGCCAGCAGCGTATACAGTTCTTGATCCCATCTGACTGAGTTATATCACAAGCCGTTTCCTCACTCAAAACTACCCACAACATCTCAATAATCATCATCATACCTCTGCTCATCCCTCCCATCATCATACGCATTATCCATCCGATCCCCAAACTGCTCCACATCCCCCACCGCATTATCCCACTTCCTCTCCACATCCTGCGGAATGTCCTCCAACTCCTGCACCTTCTCGCCCGTCCACCTCGCCGCATCCTCCGGGAAATCCTCAACATCATCCACAGCATTGTCGAACCGCTGATCCACACGATCCCCGAAGTTCTCAGCGCGACCAACTTGTTCGCCCGTCCAACCCGCTGCATTTTCAGGGAAATTGGAAATGTCGTTGCCGAATTCGTCAACGCGGTTTTCGACGCGATATTTGTCTTGTTCGAAGTCGTCTTCTGTTATCATGTTTTTAGTAATCTTGTTACCTTTATATTCACACACAAATGTAGATTGTAGAAAAGAACATACTCATCTCCTCCCCCTCATGCATCAACAACGCACCCCCAGCTACACCCGCCACACCCGCAGCAGCATACTTCCACCCATTCCCACTCTGCTTCTTCTGCTCTTGCTCGTAGCCCGAGTTGGTGGGGTTATAACTCTGCTGTCCATATGCACCCTGATTACTATATCCGCTGGCGTTATTCCCGTAGCCGCCTTGTGGACCGCCGTAGTTGCCTTGTTGTTGTGCGTAGCCTGGGCCTGGATAGGTGAATGTTCGCTCGCCGGTTTGTTGGTTGATGAAGAGCCAGCGGTTGTCGCGGGGGTCCCATTCTGCGATCCAGGGTGGGGAGACGGGGGGAGGGCCTTGGGAGGAGTGTTGTGGAGGGGCACCGTATTGTTGGCTGCCACCACCGTATTGGCTCTGGCCCTGGCTTTGCGATTGGCCCGAGTGTGTGAACTCGGAGACAAGGTTGTTGAGGAAACCCATTGTGTAGAACACTGTGTGTGAGAGAGAGAAAGTCTGGAGCAAAGAAAAAGTGCAAAAGTAATACAACAACTGTAGCAAGACCCAGCGCAGCAATGCGGTATTTATCCCACCCCACATGGCCATTGCGTTACCCTACCCTACCCTACCATACCTTACCCAGTCCAGTCCTAACACGAAATCACCAGCCGCGCATAACCCTAATCCCAATCCCCTACCCTCAAACACTCAAAAACACAAATCCTAGCTCTAGATCAACCACAAATTTGTCAAATTTGTGTTTCCCAAACCAACGTCCTCCCGCGCAATCCCATTGGACGCACACACACACGCGCTCACACACCCACACACAGATTGACAGCAGAATCCAGACGCACCGCGCCCTCAGGTTGCGACATCAGCTCCACACTTCGGCCCGGAGCGGAGCCGCCGCTGCGCGATTTGCCTGATTGGGGCGGTCATAAGCCTTTGCCAAGGAAGCTTAGCGATGATCTGGTCTGCGCCTCAATGAGGGGTGCGTGGAGGGGGGTGGCGCAGCGGGTATGGCTGTGTAGGTTGGTACCCTTGTGAGTTGAGGTTCAGTCGTGGTTCGGAGGTACGTGGTAGAAGTGGATTTATGTTTATTTCTGTATGCGTGGCGATAGTGCATTGGTTTAACGTATGTCAGGTGCACAACTGTGTCCTCTCCTCCTAACAAGAGATTTCACAAATCTAATTTGCATAGTTAACCCCCAAATAAACCCCGGATTTATTGGCTCAACCTCCGTCTTCACAACGCTCCCCCCTTGATAATATCCGCTGCCTTCTCTGCAACAGCATACATAGTAGCCTGTAAATGCGCCGCCGGAATCACCGGCAGAACGCTCGCATCCACAATCCTCAGCCCCTCAACCCCATACACCTTCAACTCCGGATCTACACATCCGCCCAACTCTTCAGGCATAAGTGCACACCCCCCACTCGAATGCGCATACGTTGGATCCAACGCAGCGGCCCTGATACTCGCCTCGAAGATCTCTTGGTCCGTTGTATATTGTGCGCCTGGTACTGTTTCGACGGGGCTGTATCGACGGAGGAGTGGTGCTGTGGTCCAGTGGTTACGATTCCAGCGGACGAGTTCGGCGAGGATCATCTTATCAATGGGGTTTTGGAAAGCGTTGCGGACGACGATGGGATTGGCGGAAGGGTGGGTGGTGTTTAGCGTGAGCATTCCGCGTGAGAGAGGCTTTTGAAGCGCTGTTGTGGCGCGGCCCCAGGGTTGAATGGGGTACTCGCCTGTGGCTGCGTCTTCGGAAAGATAGTGTTGGAGAAGGATGTTGCGTTGAGCTAGAAAGCCCGCGAGTAGAGGTTTGCTCTTCGAGTAGCGAGACGGAAGGTAAGCGGTTGCGTTTTGTGCGGCAGCTAGGGCAGTGATGTTCTTATATTTGCTGGAAAAGTCCTTGAATGCCAGGAAGAGGGCTGCGTTCCCACGGCCAAATGTCCACGGTCCCGTACGGTTGGCATGGTATAGTTCGGCGGCAGTCGCGTTGAACTCTTGATCAGGGTACGTGACGAGCATGTCTGGATTGGGAACGGACTGGTTGCTCAGGTTGAAGCGCATGTACAACGCTTGGTGGTCCTGGAAATTCGCTCCCACTGCAACAAGATCATGCTTGACAGGAATTCTGGCAGCCGAGAGTACATCGCGAGGACCAATCCCTGAGAGCATGAGAAGATGGGGCGTGAATACACCTCCGGCTGCAAGTATGATTTCCTTGGCTGCAAAGACTGAACTGGTCGTAGAATCCACGTTGGACGTCATTCTTACGCCATTCGCGACAAGCTTTGTATCATTCTTGAAGAGAATTTCGTCTACGTGGGTATTAGTCAGAAGATGTAAATTATGTCGCGTCTGCACAGGGTCGTAATATGCTTTGCGAGCATGTGATCTTTCCTTAGTATCGTTGTTGATCGAGTTCGGGGTCCAGAATGTGCCAATCGGTCTCGCAAATCCTTCTTGTGAGTGAGGAATATCGGCCCTGGCCACAAACGAGCCCATGATATTAGTGTAATCTTCGTATTGATAATTGGGTATGGAGACTTTCAAAGGACCGCCACCGTATCTGGAGTGATGGGTTAGCTAGTGGAGCAGAGTTGATATTTTATGACTTTCTTACGCATTCGTGTCATAGGTAATATTGAAGTGATTTTGAACCGCCTCAGAAGGGCCGTCTAGATGGGTGGACTTCTTGAAGTACTTAGCGAGGCCATCATAACCCCAACCAGGGCTTCCCAGCTGCTCCCACGCATCGTAGTCGGCATCAGAGCCTGATATTTTGAATCAGCAACTAAATCAATCAACATTGAAGCTAGGTTTACCTCTGTCCCACTGCATGCCATTGACCACAGAACCACCACCAACAACATTCCCAACATTTACCATCCATGTCTTGTTCAGCATGAAAGGTTCTGGGGCCGATGTGATCTGGTAGTAGTTATCGACGTTGATGTTGGCGTAATAAGGCACGCTTGTGGATGGTCGGTCATCAATTGCCCCATTTTCAATCACGAGCACCGACACTATTGAACCAAAGCATTAGCCCGACTTAAATGAACATGTGAGACCGCAAACGCACCATTGCTGTTCTCGGACAGACGGTTTGCCACAACTAGACCAGAGAGTCCTCCTCCTACAATGACATAATCGTAGGTTTCGTTTGCAACTTGTGCAGAACGAGCAGAGATCGCGGCTGCGGTAGTTCGGTGAAGAATGCTCAGGAGCACTGCAAGTGACAAATTTCGAGTCCTAGCACACATTCTGGAGGTACTTGTTTGAGTGTTGATGAGAAAGAATTACTCTTGCCATGTGAAGGGGCAGAACCGACACCATGACTTCAAAATGTTATTTCACAGCGCCGTCGCCACGCTGTTGATCCCTGCCGTATAAACATGTCGGCAGTTCGAAGCCACGCGATGCATTAGTGAGGCGTGTGCAGTTGGAACCGAGACCGTGGTTCTTCCGCGTCCTCATTTCGGATGTTTTGCTCGATGTTGGAGCGTTGAAGAGTGTCCTCAATCCTTCGGGGCAACCTCCAGGGCTTGCAAGGTGCCATCACACTAGTGTCGCCTTGGCACATGTGAAACCAATTAGCGGCTGGCGGTTAAGTCATCCCAAGGGGTTGCGGAAGGAGTCCTTTTCTCCTCAACAACTACGCCCAGGCATCCTTCCATCTCTCGTTGCTGTTGTTGATGACACCGTCTCTTTCTCGACAGTCACCTCCAAACTTGCGATTTCACGACGGCGATTTGGTCAATTGCCATTTCCATTCCAAAAATCGAGCCGTGCAGTAATTGCGCAGTGCGGTGAATACAATCGAGCACTTGAAGTCCTGATTAACCACTGCTGTGCCACAGATCCTACAGGAATCAGCTGCAGGAACAGCCAACTTCATCGAGTAAGATCGTCCTTCATGGACATTATTCCGCAGCAGCAGGATCTCTCGGATTCTTTTCATGCGCTTCCGACATCCTGCAAAATGACCCTTTCTATCATAGCCACGAGGTCAAAAGTGCGTGCTAATATCCTAACCTTGTTTCTCTAATGCGTGTAACAATGACACTGAAGGTCCTCGATATCATGATTCGGGAACATGACGGATCGACCAATACGAGGGAACAGAGCGTATCAAATCTATGCTGTTGGCTGGGCATAAGTGTGCCTCTTGTTTTGGGTGAGAATACTGTTCATCAAGCTTAACCCCTGCCATAAATGCTCTCATATACTGGGGAGTATCCATGGACAAACAACGGTATATACCCGCTGGTTTATTTGATAACATATGTACTGCACGTAGCAGCTGATGATACTTCATACCATGCCAGTGCTACTTACAATCTTGACTGCCATAGCATTGCAGTATGCCCGATCCCAACGGTTTGCCTACTAAAAACCGCGAGGTCATTGCGGTGGCTATTTTCATGCTCTTCTTGAGCACCTTCTTCACTTGTTGGAGAGTTTTTGTTCGGTTTCGTGTATCATCATGGATGGGCCCCAGTGATTGGCTGATGGTCGTGGGAGCTGTAAGTCCCTTCACTTGAATGACAGCGATGTATATTAGGATGTATTTGATGAATAGTCAGGCTGTCAGCAATGCGGGCATGATCGTTACCATCGTCTGCGGCTTCAATGGCGCCGGTCGATTACTTGAAGACCCATTCTGGCAACCTAACGCTGTTGACAAGATGATTTACCAAAACCATCTCACATTTGCCAGCCAATTACTCAATGTGTACGGCATGTGGGTTGTCAAGCTTTCGATTTGCGTGTATCTACTAGCACTCAACTTTTCAAGAGGATACCGACGGGTCATATGGGCAAGTTTTCCCCAACATCGTAAATCGCTGTGATGTGCACTGACACTGGGAACAACTATAGGGAACTGTCGTGTTTGTTACCGTCTTCAATTTCATTTTGCCCGTTATACAGCATTTCGGGCTCTGCCGACCTTTAGCCTCGCGCTGGGACACACGGATCATCGACAAGCAATGCTGGCCCCAGACAGTTCGGATCAGCATCGCCTATACGCAGGCCATTTCCAACATAATTACAGATCTTGTATATGCGACGGCACCGATCGCATATCTCCGTACTGTTCAGCTCAATCGTCGGACGCAGTGGAGTGTGCGGACCGTCTTTCTGATGTCATTGCTGTAAGTTTGATAGCTAAAGTACGGTACGCCGAGTAGCTTCGTCTTACTAACGGTATCCAGTTGTACCACCATCTCTGCTCTTAAACTTTGGGACTTTGAGCGAATCCAAGGAGTTACAGAACCGTACTATGAGTCGGTTACCCTCTTCATTTGGAGTATGACTGAAGTAGCGATCGGCATCGTCGTTGCTAATCTCCCGCCTCTTCGCAAGTCTTTCGACGGCCTATTCAGACACGTCTCTTCTACAGTCACCAACAAAATCTCGCGTACCAAGAACAGCGGTATGAATGGATTCGACTTGAACTTGTCAAACTACAACAGCCACAGTCATCGTCAGAACACTATGGAGGACATTACAGGCAGCGCCTCTAGATTACGCTCCACTGCAGATGACCAGAGCGACAAAGCCATCCTCTCCGGCCTGGAAGAGGGAGATCGCAAAGATAGCGAGGGGATCCTCAGAACAACGCACATCGATGTGGATAGATGCTCGGACAAGTTTATGCGTGGCGAGTCATAGACAGATTGGCGGACTTGCAGCCAGATACTAGAATCATTACGATGTAGATCAGTTGAGATGAAAGAGAAGATATACCAATTTCTCGTTCCATTGACGGACGCGACTACGGAAGCTCTAATATTGCGTCTCAATGCTGGATATGTGGAAACCTAAAGCTTCCTCTGCGGTTAATACACGATGCCTGAAATGAGGGCTATGTGAACACTGATGTAGCGTAATCTGAGTCTTGGAGATGTTGTAGGAAGAGCTTACCAGGTGCCGTGCACAAGTCAGGTACCAGCGGCTACTAGAAGCACTAGCCAATCCTTATCGATAACAGTTTCGGCATCTGCAAAATTTCCATCGCGACAACCCTTGACGCGCCAACACCAAAAACTCTCCGACGAACATAGTCATACCGCCCTACAACATAATTCACCATGCCGAAACGCAAGCGCTCCTCCCCAGCACCCCGCTTGTCTCGCCCCGCGAACCCCGCCACACGCCAAAAGAACCTCTGCAATGCGCGCCTCACCGCCGCGCAAAAGCCTCTCGTGGCCGCGCTCCGCCTCGGCGCAGGCTTCGAGCGCCAAAAGCACAGTCGCCGCAAGAAGACGGCCGTCGCGAAAAAGGATGCAAAAGCAACTGAACGTCTCGAGGCCGAGTATGCGGTGCTCAAGGGCCTGGACATGGAGAAGCTTGCAGATCAGCACTTGCGGCGGACCGTGGGCAAGGTCAAGAGTCTGAAGGACGCAGAGGCGTTGAAGGAATATGTGGAGGGGTTGGAGAAGGGGAGTGCGGTTAGTTCGGAGATGTTGAATGTCACGGCGAGGTTGTACAAGGTGGATGCGGTTAGGAAGGTCGTTGATGAGGTTGTGGGGGATTTGAAGGCGATACTTGAGGTTGGTGACAAGGCTGGGCAGGTTAAGGAGACAGTGAAGAAGAGTGATGCGAAAGAGAAGAAGCAAGGTAAGGCTGTGGAGAAGGAAGATGTTGGTATGCTGGACATTAGCGATGAGGAAGGCGACCCGTATGACATCTTCAGCGCCAGGATAGCAGCCCCCTCGTCTGGCGAAGAAGACAGCGAAGCCTCGGTTACAGACGATGAAAGACCACCAAGCATAGCCGACAGCGAAAGCGAACACGACCCAGACGACGATCTCGAAGCAGACTCAGAATCTGAACCAGACGCCGACTCCTTCGAAGCCTTCAGCGACGACGACGACACAAAAGCCAGCACACACATGACCACCCTCTCCCGCTCCGTAGCCCCACCCTCCGACCTCTCCGACTCCGATGCCGATTCAGAAGACATCGCCATCGCACCAAAGAAGAAATCCAAAGCAGAACCCCAAATCACAGGCTCAGCCTTCATCCCCGGCCTCAGCCACGCAAACTACATCTCGGGCTCCGACTCCGACGCCTCCGATCTCGACGTCGACATTGCGCCCCGTAAAAACCGCCGCGGCCAACGCGCGCGCCAGAAAATCGCCGAAGCGAAATTTGGCGCTGGTGCAAAACATTTGGAAAAACAGCGACGGAATGAAGGCTGGGATCCTAAGCGTGGCGCGGTCGGTGAGGAGAGGCGTGGGCCTGGGGATAGAGTACCTAAGGGCAGGGGACCGCAGCAGAGTGGGACGAATGCGGAGCCTTTGGGTGATAGGCGGGGTGCTGGGGCTGGAGTGGTAAAGAAGAAGGAGAGGGATGATAAGGGGGTCTTGCATCCTAGTTGGCAGGCAGCGAAGCAGGCGAAGGAGAGTAAGAAGTTGAAGATTGAGATTGGAGGTGGGAAGACGGGGGCGAAGAAGGTCGTTTTTGATTGAGTGGATGGTGCGAATGGCGTAATGTGTAGTGTGTGGTATGATACCCATAGACGGTCCATTGAATTTTTTTCCAACATTTCAGAGAAAACAAAATGACAGCACTATTCAGCGCAGTCCAAATTCCAACATGACCTCAAACCCCACTTTTACTCATCCCACCACGTCTCACCCCTTCTTAACCCTAGTAATCTGCTCCCTATAAATTTCCGTCCGTACATTCCACGGATGCTCATCTTTTTTCGCTTCCTCGTCCGCATCCCTACTCCTACCATCATCCCTCCTTGTACTCCTCATCCGCAGCGTTTCAACATATCGACTCTCACTTACCCCTCTGACCCGTTCACCTTGCTGCGTTTGTCCTGTTTGTTCGAGTCTGGTTAGTTCGCCGGGGAGAAGGTTTCTGGTCGTTGATTGGGGGTGTAGAGGGTGGGCGTGAGTTTGTGGGGATGCGGGATGAGGAGGAGGGGAAGGATGAGGAGGGTGATGTAACGGTGCATGTTCCCTCCCTAACGTAGCATGCAGATTCGGAGGCTGCAGGTGCTGAGGGTCCTGTGGCGGTGAGGTATGTCGGGTGTGTCTACTTGATGCATGATATCCACACCAGTATCACCAGCATTTACACCCGCGGGTAACGCCCCACCGAATTCTGTGCCCGCGCCCGCACCACCGTCATTGGGCGCATGAGGTGCACCAAAAGCCCCAAACACACCCTCAGGCCCCGCATGAAATGCATGTTGCGCATGTGGAAGAGGGAGCATAGCGAGTTCACCAGGCGTGAAGTCGTGATTTGGGGGGTAGCGCGGGTTATGTGAGATAGGTATGAAGTTTGGGAAGGGGGGTTCTGTGTTGTTGTGTTATGGAAGAATAGATTTGTGAGAAAGGGGGAACTGACCTTTCTTATCCTTTTCACTGTTTCCGTACCATTTTTTCCATAGGGGTTCTTGGTGTGCGCGGACCCAGGATTTTTGGGAGCGGGAGTCTGAGGGCATGGGTGCGTTGGGCTTGTGTACTATGTAGGGTGTGTGGTACTTTGAGGTGTTTTTTCTTTCTCTTTTTGTTGGCGAGTTGGGTGAGTAGGACGTAGAATGGGTATAGAGCGGAAGGTTTTGTAGGGGGGGGGGGCGCAGTGGCAGGGAAGTGGGAGTGAAGAAGCATATGACAGCACGGTGTCTGGGTTCATTTTTGAATTGTGAAGAGAAGTCTTGTAGGTAAACTTTGGTACTATTTACTAATTTGGGAATTCTTAGTTGTCCCTACCATATGGCTCCCGAGATTCCGGGTACGTGATATGTCGATTGACCCCAAGCCTTACATAAGTTTTCCCCAGTGCTTCTACACTTCATGTGGTGGGTTAGCAAGTCTCAAAAACCTGTTTTATACATTGAACGAACGATCGACACGGTGTTTAGGATGACATGAATATTCTCGCTTTTAAGGTTTCAATCAGTACTTATATCGCCACGCAGCTATCTGATTCTTTCATCCTGATGGTCACATGCGTTACCAACAGTCTACCCACGGAGTTATCCCACACCTTAAACCATCACTTCCCGGCGAAGAACGTCACATTGAAACATTCCCTTCCTTCGCCTTCTTCCCCCCCGCTCGCCGCTCTGCTCTCATCCACTCGACTTGCCCCCGATCTAACTTGTGGACTTCCCCGCGCCAGTGCGGCTTGGGCTACATGTTTGACTTTGTGATACCTAGGTATTCAGTTTGATAGTTCGTTCTCACGGCAGGTGCATATTGCTGTGTTCTGTGTTCTTTATCATGGTTTTTCTTATAGACCTTTGTGCTGCCAGTTTCACGATTTCGATTCCAGCAGAGCGGGTCACCTCCCGGTGGAGTTTGATGCGGACGTGTTTGGGGGATGTCCTGCCACTTTGATTTGCTTCCGGACGCGGATGGCATGGCTGACGTATAATGTATATATTTACCTCATATGAGGTGAGATATGTTCTCCGATTCTTGGCATGGTAGTTTAGATTATTCTTCATGATATCTAGAGCTTCTGTAGCGCTCTTTACCCGTGACACTGTTTCTGCGGACTATATGCCGAGAAAAGGTGAATCAACAATGACGTGACTGCAATTCTTCACGTGCATTGCGTTCACACCTCTTCAATAACAAACAAGCAAAAACTCGGTCATCTCAACAAATTAGGATTGGGAAAGAAAGGTACCTTAAATCACATCTTCTTCGCTGTCGTTGATTTTATCCAACTGAGATCTCGAGTCATCTACCGAGAGTCTGATATCGTATACTCGTACCACTTACCCTAAATCTGCCTGTTTCATACTCCCTCAGTCTAACACTCTCACATATAGCACCCCTATTGATGCTTTCTAGGGTTTCGAGACCCGGCTGCAAGATAGTTCCGCACTTTATTTTGCGGATTTACTCCAGCTGAACTCATCTGGAACTGCTCGTTTATCAAGGAGCTGAAGCCCCGACCACAAGATTGCTTTGCTTTGCAATATCGGTAGCCATCTTTGGTAAGTCTGTCTCTATGTATTTCTACTTTCTTGCCGGAATGTTTGTGTCTAATTGTTCGATGAGGTTTGGAGGATGAGGATCCCATGTTGGGCTTCCAGAGCGTAATTGATGGAGCTTGAGTGCATGTGTGATGGCTGTCTGAGCAATGCTGTATAGGCCAAGTGATCCTTGTGGCAGCGTGCGGTGCTGACGAGTTTAGCGAAAATACGTAGGGTGTAGGTTATATAGACAGATTCACAGTGAATAATCAGCTCGGTGAGCTTGAGCGTCAGCTCGCGGGCAGTGAATCCTGGATGGACATTCGAGCGAGTGAGAAAATTGACTACCTCGTCTAAGCCAACTGACAGTACATAACTCTCGACACGTTACAAGTCGCATGTTCAAGCGTTTGATATGGCTATGAATTCTACAGGTGGGCTTGTATTCGGCTAGTGTCGACTACTAATTCTAAGGTCTCATCATACCTTGGCAGGCTTTTTAAAGTTGTCTCTGCTTCTTAGAGCCTCGGCCATCCGCAGCAAATTATTTAAGCACTTGTCTCGCATCCCGTTGCTTCTCTTTTGAAGCTTTACTCTCACTGTCCTTTCTGCGAATGATCCAGCGATCTGCATCAGGGTGACCTTTGGGTAATAGCTGCCATCTCTTCACTGTCTCCTTACCGGCACCATTGTTTGCAGAGAACTCTGAACTCGAATCCCAACTACTACTACATGTACTTGTGGGCGATGGTTGCTCTTGGCAGGAATCTGAGGTAGACTGTGTGTGGCTTTCAGCGTGTTTGATAGTAACAGGGGGTGACGGCGTTCTTGGAAGCGCTCCAGATTCTACAGACTAATCTTTCGTACTTGCGTCAGACTTACGCTTCGAGGCATTCTCTAGTCCAATCATAGTTTTAGTTTAGCCAAAGAGCGTAGTAGAAGGACCTCGGGATTTTGTCGATGTCTAGCATATTGCATACGGTGAGGCTTATGTAGTTTGCTGGATGCGATGACTCGGTGCTTCAACGTTCAGATCGATCCCGTAATCCGATTAGCTCGGAGTCCATGATTCGTATGTGTATCACTGTCACAATTGTAAGGACTCGTGGCATAGTCAGACCTGAAGCTCCAACTACGCTGGCGCATGGGAACATGCTCAATGAAAAAGCGAAAGCCCCTGTTCGCCCTCTTACCCTCGCCGAGAGACTTGCAGAGAACCTCAAAGATGAGACTAAAACCCATGAAATAGTCCTGCTAATGATCGAGATGGCGCGCATGTTGGGCTCCATTGTTGTGAACAGAGCATTGGCAAAGAAATGTGAGATGGAGTAGGTAGTCACCATACAGCAGCCAAAACTACCTGCAGCGCAAAGCATATGTTGGAGTCATAGATGACTTCAAAGCGGGTTTGTGTGACAAACGAGCATTCGGGTCATGGGGAGATGATGATACTGCGATATATGCCAAATGAGTTGGCGAAGTGAGTTTTGACAGTGACACAAGCGAAGACAGCATGGTTGAGTATATTCATGTACTGCGCTTTGATGGCTGATGTAGCTGAGCCGTCGATGAGAGTGGTAAAGGGCTAAGAAAGCGTTGAGGGGGCAGCGGTGACCTTCAGGTTTGTCAGTCTAGTCATAGAGCCTGACTCAGCGGCGAGAGACATACCATCTAACCACAAATGAACCGTAAGTTTCCCAACCGCACGCGTTCAGACGGGAAGATTCACTCTCATCCGACAATTGCACGGAGCCGTGTGGTTGCAATCGACCTCTCGTGACATTTCAAGCGAGCGCTGCTGGCAGTGAAGATCTAGTGTCATCCTCTTCTGTACTATCTATGATCAGTGCAGCGTAAGAGTTCATAAGGGAATCAAAGCTAACATAGTGACTTACATTGTGATTGTTATTATGTTCTCCTATATCTTATAAGATGATTAATTATCCCAGGTGAAAGCCCTAGCTTGCATACGCCATCGAGGTTGCGCAGCACAATATATGTTCAAGGTCGTGATGTGAGCGGGAATCAAGAGCGCCGTATGAGACGAAGAACACTGCAAGTGTGATGGGGTATTGATTCGGAGCGGTATTCCATACCAGCGATATTCGAATAATCAATACTATAATATGATTAGCTTTATTGTTATCTATAGCGCGTCTCAACGTACTTCGTCTCATCATGTAGGACAAGAGGTACCCGATAAATACTGTTAGTAGAAGAGGTATGTCAAATATTTTAGACAAGCTTCTTGTGGTCCTCTAATAAGTAGCCTTGTAATTTTGTCAGACAGATTGATCCATTTGGCGGTGCCTTTTTCCTCGAGCTTGACACATTCCATGGGGCTTTCCTCGATGACATGATCAGATGATGTACACAATAGCCTCTGCAGTTTATCGTCTGCTGGAAAGAGCCGTCGTCGTCGCGGAACAGTAGAGTCACTGTGAATTTGTTAATCTATAATGATCCTACGAGGCAGAAACATTTATGCTAGTTCAAAGATACGCCCAACGTCTTTGGCAGGATGACTTCCAGCATCTCAAACCGAACAGAGTTACCTGGAGTTCATTGGGTCTCAATTTGTCGTCTCTCGGGTGCCATTGATCAAGCTGACAGTTCCAGAGTACATGTTGCGCGTTGATTGTCGTCGAGTACAAGAAGAATACCTCCTTGAGTTCAATCTAGAATGAACATTGCGACTGACTCAGCTAGTTGACCTCGCAACGAGGCTTACGCTACTAAGCGAAAGGGATTGATTGAAAACGCCAATGTGACTTCGAAGCAGAATCATGCAATTGAATGAATTTGGGATGTAAAGTATGCTCAAGAGCTTGGCCGTAGTCGATCGACAACAATGCCGTGGGACGTCCCTGCATTGGTTAGCGGCTCGTATCATTGCTTCATGGTGACAAGTTACTATACCGTTTCCGCAACTCGTTGTGGATAGGACTCCACTTTGAACCTGAACAATCGAGGTCCGTGTAGCACCTGTAACCCCTCATTTGTTTCAACAGCGCCATCTCTGTTGGCCCTTCCGAAAATTGCTAGATTAGCCGCTAGTATGGCATTCTAAAAAGGGCTCTTGCAATTCTGCCACAGGCTGAACAAGCTGCCCCTCTGAATGACCAGACGAGCGGACACTGTGTCTCTCAGGTCTATCAGTCAGTTACAGACCCCATCTTTCTCGAGACAGAACCCAATAAGGGCTTGATTGCAATGTCTTGTCAAAGACGTAGCTCATCGCTACCACCGAGGCCTTGGAGTGTTGGTCTTGGAACGGTGACGATTTGCCTCACAGGTAACGCTGCAGAAGGCCAGTTGCTTAATCTCTCTACATGAGATTTTGAATTCTTTATATTTCAGATCAAAAATGCCACCAAGACTTGCATTAGTACCACAAAGAGTGGGTTTAAAGAGTACTCGATAGCATCGTCGTTAAATCGGGCCGCGTTGGCACGATCACTAGGGCTGGCATGGCCAGACAGCAGGCCGCTCTAGAATTCACTCATGCACAGCGCAAGCTTCTTTCCAATGTTAATGTGTACTGTTGCGCTACTGTTGCAAAGAGAAAGTTCGTCGAGCTCGGAGTGGAGAGCTTCAACCATCTTCGCCGCCACAACTTCGTACCGATTGCACCCTGCTGCGCCCTCGGCACCGAACGGGAAGAAAACAAAGGGCGCAGTTCGTAACATGGCACATACCCCGGCAATGTACTGTGCGCAGCATGGAGTTTGTCCTAAATCTATTTCACCTACGGTCGTGCGGCATTCAATGATGTATTTGGTTAGTAGGCAGCCAATTGGAACCTCGAAAGGCATGATGGCGTTATGCTCAGATCGGTGGTCTCTTGCGAGCTTGAGGAGCGTGTGTTGTACCTGCTTCGGACTACGCGAGCTGCTACACTACCAGCGTTTGCGTCTGAAATGCCGGGTTTGGTACCGATAGCGAATGCTATGGGGTAGCAATTTGTTGACTTTTCGGCAGCGCGGATTCTTGCATCGGAGGGTGTCAATAAGCGTTTCACAATAGTCGGCGAGCTCTGAGGCCCCATAGAATGATATCGGTGGCGTTTTGCACAAATGCTACATGTGATGATGTTGGGACAAGTTAGGCGACGCTTGCTAACAGGCGATGGTACCTAGGTAGATATGCAAGAGCTCTGGCACGTGACATGATACTCGCCCGAACTCACCCGTCTACGTTGCAGGCATCACGGCATCACAGTGTGCAAACAGCCCCGTGAACTTACATATACAATGTTTCATGTAGCTCACAGAGTCTCCAAATCGTCTGGGCGCTGCCTAGTCAATTACACGGTCCACGCGTCTGGGTCGAGACAGCGTCCTGTGTGTCGCGCTGAAATAGACAGCAGGCATAACCACCACTCAGCGATGATGCCTTCTCAAGTTCAGAAAATCCTGGAAGTTTCTGTCCTTGAATCTCATGGATATTCTACAGTCTCTTCCGCTAATGTTCATTGGCCCAATATCGACATTTATTATCGTCGCTTTCGCGGCTCCCACACCCAGGCACAAACGACAACCTACGAAAGTGCGCTCGGTGTCGGATGTGTAACCCGGCCAACTTGGCCAACTGCATCAGCGATCATCAACCGAGCCTACAGGTAGTCCCCGCTATACTACTCACCCTACAGCATATACGCAGCCTCGAAGCGAACACACTCCCTCGAAACGAAGTTACTCAAGCATGCATAATGGGTACTGTGATGCCATCAACAGGTCCTTCCAAACCCCGTAAGCCCCGCCCTTCACGTGCTCGAGGCTTGCGAACAACAACTGGCTGGTAAGTCTATCTGCCGTTCGCGTACAGAATCTGGGGTTGCACATGCTGCACATCGTGATTGATCACGTAACGCTGCGCGATTCTGTGCGTTATACACATTTTAGACTGTCCTTCTCCCTGACTGGGACTGACTTAGATAGTCTCACGTGTCGAAAGCGACGTGTCAAGTGCGATGAAGGAAAACCAACATGTGCAACCTGCGGCAAGTCGGAACGAGAATGTGTTTACGCAACGGACTCCGCGCTGGACCCGACCGCTCAAAAATCGGGCTCCATCGATCCATCGACGCCATCTGTACAGGAAGACGATCCCGGAGCGTCGCAGTCCCCTGCTCTCAGTAGAAGGGTCCTTGTTGCTGGGGACATCGACCCCAGGCTTTGTACGAACTCCCCGAGACCAAGCTTCAAGTCTCCAGAAAGAAACGCTCCCTGGTTTCCTTCTCCGACCTCAGCGCCGTTAGAGTGGTACGATCTCCTCGCTGAGGATGCTATCAACAACATGGACAAGTACAACCTGGACCTCGAACTCGAAAGGACCACGCTATCGAGTCGACATAGCCCAAACTTAGAAGCACTGTACGACGAGGCTCAACCCCAGGCCCTACCGCAAGAGCGAGAGAGTTCACCGGTACTTTTGGAACAATGGAACTCGTCCGACAACATACCTATGACCAGTGATGAGCTCATGCTATTACACCATTACACAAATATGATTGGCCCAATGATAGACTTGTGCGATCCGTCAAAACAATTTACTACAGCTGTCCCTCGCTTGGCAGTCCGTAACGTGGGCCTCTTGAAGTCACTATTGGCAGTGTCAGCACGCCATATGGCTCTTGGAGAGCCTCGTGTGCATGTAATGCAGTCAAGTATGCCGTATCCAGCGTCGGATTCAAATATCGCTGTCAATCCGATGCATCAAGTGGCAACGCATTACTACTACGAGACACTGCAATACCTCTCACAGAACTTACTATATCCTTCTTACTCTCAATCAAAAGAAATTATTTCAACAGCGTTGTTAATTAGCACCTATGTATGTACTCCCAACCCAATAGGCTTCAGGATGCACTAACACCGCTATTTTCCAGGAAATGTTCGATGCTGAAGGTCTGTATAGCAACGGAGCATGGGAAAGGCATCTTCGAGGTATCTTCTGGATACAGAGATCACAGAACAACAATGGCGAATGCAAAGATCCGCTTCGAAGGGCGGCGTGGTGGCAGTGGCTCCGCCAAGATACCTGGGCTGCTTTCCGCGAAGGCCGAAAGGTCCTTACCTTTTGGGAACCTACCAAGCATCTGGTAGAACTCAGCCCTGATGAGCTTTGTCTGAGAATCATATACATCTCTGCAAAGTGTGTTGACTTTGCGGCGAGCGAGAAGCATGACGAGATCGCTGCGCGCATCGCCGAAGGGAACAGACTATTGCGAGCTCTTGAGGATTGGAACAAAGCTCTTCCTTCGTCCTTCGAGCCCTTGTATAAAGCCGTGTTGCCCCTGGCAGGTCAATTGTTCGCACCCATCTGGATCCATCCTGCTTCATATGCCTCGGCCATTCAACACTTTCACTTCTCAAGAATCGTTGTGATCATTAATCAACCCAGCATTGGCGGTGCGACTGACTTCAGTGAGCGACAGCTTCTCCTGAATGAAAGTGTGGACACTATCTGTGGTATGGCAGTTATGCATCAGTCTATGGGCACGCCATCCATGACCCCTGACTTTCAGGCATTATATGCTGGTAAGGCTCAAGTAGATACAAGGCGCTATTATGGCCATGCTGACTGTGTGATAGCGGGACTCTGCACGCAGAGTCCTGTTAAGCAGACATTCATTTTGCGACTTCTGGAAAACACGGCCGATATCTCCAGGTTTTCTCCGAAGACGCTATTAGAATCTCTTATGAACTATTGGCGAGCTGGATCGTAGTCGCATTGTCGCCCTGGTGTCTAAGCCGTGGGGCTGCGCCGCAGGCCGGTAAACTTGGCCAAAAGAAATGTTACGCAGACTTCAAGGAAGGAATTTGACAATGCTGACCACCTTTCGAAAACTCGAATCGCTCACTTTGGAACTTTGCACATGAAGTAGAACGTGCTATACTTGGAGATCGTGGCCAGCGTTGCGGCTTTGATTCGATGATCCCTAAAATTACCAGTCTGAGCTTAAATAGGAAAACGACCAAAAGCAATTGATGGAATACTTCACATACGAGTCACATGGTGGCGCGGCATGGTTCAGCTCGGGCTATCATGAATTATTGCAGGGACTAGCCTCATTCGAAACTACGGGACGCTCATGCGCATGCCTCGTTACGAGGCACACACAAGAATGCTCAGATCAACAGGAAGCCAAGGTTTCCGAAGATTTTATTGATTTGCGGAGCCCATTTAGGCCACATCTGTAACGCTGCTTGATGCGATGAACGAGTGGAGCATCTAATTGAGACTGACAGTGAGAAGACCCTGGTCTAGATTCCATTCAGATTAAGAATCGTGTTCAGGTCTCCGACAATAGTCAGTATAAAATTTGTATATGACCTGACGCAATGGCGCCGCGTCAAGAATGGAAAGATATCAGGTGCAGAGGATGGCCGTGGGCACTGGAGATCCGGAGAATGCTTGCGAAAAGTCGTCTTTGAAAAAACAAATTGCGACTGATATAAACAGCACCGTCCACTAAATTTAATAGATACATCGCGGCTGGCTTCGGAACTCTCACAATAATCATCAGCAACATCCATCGCGACTATAGATAGATAGGCCTGTTGGTCCGAAAGACGGTCGATCACACCTTGGCCAACTTGAAGTCATCCACAAGCAATTCAACAAACGCGTAACCATCGCATTACATGGTATCAGTGAATTCCCGTATGTCATTGGTTGTGTCAGGATGGTGTTAGGTGTGAGTTAGGTGTGTGGTAGCACAATACTAACAAAATGCGGTCTAGTCACTAACGTCCTTAACGCAGCGGAACCTTGGCTGCTACACAAATTCACTGGTGCCATGATCCAAAAAAAAACAGACGCAAATAGCAAAAGAACAAGGTCTTGCCCGGAATCGAACCGGGGTTACCAGAACACTGAGAACTGATCAGAATCTGGAGTGATAACCGCTACACTACAAAACCCGAATAAGGGAGATTCTTGTTCGATCAATGGAAGACTGTGTAAAATTAGCATAAATATACTCATGCAAACAGCGACCTGGAAAATTTGTAAGGTGCAAACATCCTAGATACGTTTTCAACCATCTTTGGGTTTCAAGGCGGGGTAAAGTCTGCGGCCAAAGATCGGCGAATATAGTTTTCTTCCCTAGGCTGGTGCGAACCCGTAGTAAAGAACTTCGGCATATGGCGGTTAGAGAGAAACTGTGACGTAAAATCATGAAATCTAGTGTGGGTGCAAAATACTGCCAGCATGGTGGGTATATAGTAGGTAGATATTTCTCATCTCTTCTCAATGACCCTATCTCAACAAGACAACGAGTAGAAGACGGCCTTATTTCTAGTCCAGATGGCTGCATGGAAGAACCGAGACAAGAGAGTTGACACATCATATGGTTTGACACAGCTCATGCAAGGAGACAGTGACTCTTGAGCATTGAAATAATTCAAGATTAATGGTTAAGAAGTAACTCGATATTTCTCATCATTGATCATCATTCCTCCAACCAATTAGCACCAACCTGCTTCTTCTTCGCACCATCTCTGCTTCTCTCTTCTTCTTCACCCCGAGGTATCACAACATCCATTTCCCAACTCATATGCTCGTCAAGTCTACTAAATCGATGCTCGGCGTACTCCATTTGCTTCTCAACATGCATAGTCGCTTCGTCCGCGCGAGTACGGTCTTCGAATAAGAAAGATAATTCTTCGAGTGTACGTCCGTATGTTTCGGGGAACATAAAGTACTATCCTCCGTTAGTGATGATAATTGTGTGAGGCATCTTGTGTGAGTATAAATTCCTGGAAATAAGCAAGATTACTTACGATGAAGACGATCTCGAAAGCCAGCCATACACAATAGGTGATGAGCCATCTCCACTTCATACTATTCAGCCCAATGGGGTTCACAAATGTCGTGAAGAAAGCCGCCGATCTTCCAAAAAACTGGAATATCGTTATACCCTTTGCGCGATGTGCAAAAGGAAATAATTCCACAAGAAAAGCTACTTGTTGTTAACAAATCTCTGCAAAGAACACGGTTAAAAGGGCCCAACTTACTATACGTTAAAGCATTGTAGCCGATGTTATAACAGGCCTGATAGATGAAAATAATCGCAATAGTGAGCCTCCCCAGCTCCAACCTTTCTGTAGTTGTATACTGCTGCACGACAATTGTCCATGTAACATAACAACACAACAAGCTACTCGCACATGTGAGGTACATTGTTCGCCGAGGAAATCGTCTCACGAGCAGACTGATGGCAACCGCACTCACCAAATTCCAACTGTTGAGGCCAACATTCACCTTGCCAATAAATTGCGGGTCCTTATAGCCGATCAGACCCATGAGGAAGTACAGATAGTAGGAAAGTAGTGTATTTCCACTCCATTGCGTGAACAGGCCGAGGAAAGAACCTATGATCATCCGTTTTCGTAGGCCGGGTACGGTAAGGAATTCGAGCCAGGAGCGTTGCGAGTGGGCGAGTTCTATACGAATCGTGTGCTGGATCTGGGCCATTTCGGCTGCGGCGAATCGTGAGGTGGAGTCGCCTTCGGCGTGGTACGTTACAAGTGTCCGCCAGGCTTCTTCGTGACGTTCCTTGGAAATAAGGAAGCGAGGAGACTCAGGGATCAGGCTATCAATTGATATCAGCTTTGGCTGCAAGTAGTGGAAATTGAGCGATTTACAAGATGAATACGATTTGGAGGAGCGACGGACCGGCTTGGAGTAGGGCTGGTATCCTCCACGCCCAGTCGCTCTCTATACTCAGCGTACCGAATGATATACCGGCTGCCGTGAGTGAACCGACGAACCACAGCGCGTTGAACAGAGACGTCATTATTGGTCGTTCTTTCGGATGGGCGAGTTCACCCATCAAGGACGATCCCGCAATAATACAAAATGGAATGCCGAACCCAAGTAGGAACCTTGCTCCGATATACATGCTAGCTATTCCTCGTGAACAAAACTCGTTGTAACGTCACTCAGTGACTTACCACTGACTGATAGCGCCTGGACTAGTGATCCGACAACCATAATCCAAGATCCTATGAAAATCGCCCATCGCCGCCCGAACGTGTCGTTCACATATGGCACGATAGGCAGGGCGCAGACAGCTCCTAGATTGTACGCGGCGGAGATGATGCCCAGGAGGGCACCTCGAGGGTGATTGAAGTCTACATATATCAGCGACCGATCGAATGCCCAAGAGTGTCCTCGCTCACAAGCCTGCCATGCAGGGGCGATCTGTACGGCATTAATGATTTGCGAATCGAAGCCAGAAGTCATTTCTATGCCGATGCATGTTGGTAGCAACAACGCGTAGAGATATCGGAGATTTCGTTTGCTATACCAGGGTATATCATCCAAGTCTACGAGGCGAGTCAAAACAGGTTCAGCCTGTCTCGCGGTAGATGCGGCGCCTACAGGCGACATCTCGATATGCTGTTGTCAAGGTGTAAGGCAAGATCACCCGATGGCGTTCAAAAAGTGTGGCTACGTCCCGATTGCGAAGTCAGTGTCGACTAAGCGATGGACGTCAGCAAGCACCTAGGTAGGCAACGATGGGCTTAAGTGCATATGCCTCAAATCTCGGGGCACGGTCAAGGCGTTGATGATCAGTATGCACGTAAGAGGGTGCAAGCGGGCTGCCGTAAGACAGCTGGGGTTGAACGCGTAGGCTTTTGCCCCGCATGTTGGTGTAGCACTATATGGAGTGCATCCGCGACACATCGGGTCACATATGTTACTCGGTGCTGGGCAAGGCATCGAACATGTGGGCGCTCTCTGCGTGTGACCTTGACTTATGCAATGACTCAGGACTGAGATTAGGACCCTTTGCATTTGGAGACATAAAGAATTAGAATGCGACTCGAGCAACGCATTGGATCTCACGGGTCTATAAGAGGGCATGTGCCGTGCTGCCGCATCGCGTCGTATCGAATCGAGAGTGTGCCAAGTAGGGTAAATAAACCAGCAATGTACAAACTACGCCACAGCACCCCAGCACCCCAGCACCCAAGCGCAGCTCGAGAGACGAGCGTTTGCGCCACACCTACCGGTATGAACGTTGAGCCCACAGGTTCGGACACGGGTATGTTCAATGATCCTAGTCCCTCCGCACCCGTGTTACTTACAAGCTAAACTCGAACGTGTTCTAGCACGAGGTAAGACCGACCCGTAAGTATGTTGGCTGCAGGGCGCAGGCATTCTCGTTGGAACCATTCGCTGGCCAGTAGGTATATACCCCTGCAGACCTTGATACACCCTGGAACAGGTGACGTGAGAAGCACTGCGCAGTTAGTTTTCCACGGACATTCGCGCTTTTGTTCGTGAAACGTGAGCTGGACTTGATTCTCATGAGATGGCTCGACTGTGATGTGTCGAATTGTTAGATGACTACATGGCAACGACTTGCTTGTTGCAGTTGGTAACCTTAAGCAAATGTTGGTTTCAGTTTACCCGCGACTCTCTCCAAGATTCGCTCTGGCAGTAAGCTCTCATACATATGGCTTACCCACTCACAGCAGATTTCCCGCGTGAAGGCAGGGTCAATGATCTCCTCAACACCAAATGCGTTGGCCGTCCGAACCGGGTTCATCAGCCGTCTGTATTCGTTGTCCAGTTCCGCATATCGCTTGTCCCGTTTTGCACGCCCCTCCTTCCGTTCAATCTCCTTGAGTTCGAAAGAATGCCCGACTTCGATGCCACCCTCGAGCGGAAGCGATCCCCAAATCCCGGAGGGCCAGGCGACGCGCATCCGCGGATCGCGGCAATCTAACATGAGGCCTCCCGCTACTCCGTAGACGCGCCGAACGATGACACTAAAGATAGGGATAGTCGTGCTATAGTATGTTGTTGCAAGCGTGATACCGTGTCGCATAGTTGCAGTGCGCTCAGCGACGGTGCCGACGGCGTAACCCGGAATGTCGACGAATTGTACCAGCGGAATGTTGAAGACATCCAAAAACTTGAGCATGCGCGTGATCTTCTGAGATCCCAATGCATCTAGCGCTCCTGCATTGACTTCACAATTGAGTGAGACGATGCCCACAGGCTTTCCCCCAAGGCGCGCGAGCCCCACAATAGCCGTCGTGCCCCACAGAGCACCGATTTCGAAGAAGGAACCATGGTCGACGACTTCAGTGATGATAGCACGTGGATTATACATGCGATTTTGGGAGCGTGGGATGATCGACCGAAGATTCTCCGACGCACGGTCAATGGGATCCGTAGGGTCAATTGTGGGTGGTAACCTCGTGCCACAATCTGGAAGATAACTCAGAACAGTACGCAGCTGCTCAAAACAACCCGCCTCATCGGCTGCTAAGTTATCGATTGTTCCGTTGGTGCAATGCATTGCTGGACCACCTAAGTCGGTAAAGGAGAGGCCTTCTTCGAAGGTAGCATTCGACACGACAGATGGGCCTGCGTTGAAGAGCGACCCGACATCAGCAGCCATGACGGAGAAGTGGCATGCGACGACGCGTGCGGCTCCAAGGCCTATCGCTGGTCCGACCACTGCCCCTAGGTTCGGTATGCCCATGTTCAACTGCTGAACCACCTGTGCGAACGAAGGTAGCAGAGGGATGTAGGAATAGCCCATCGTGCGGATCGTCGTGACGGAGCCACCTCCAGAGGAACCATCAACGAGCTTCACGATCGGCAATTTGAGTGCAATGGCAAGTTTCTCCATGTAGACCTGCCAGTCATAAGCATGTAGGCGAATTTTGTTCCAAGATACTGACCGTTTTTTCCATCAAGGCACCATCGGCATGGCCAGCACGAATGGAGAAGTCATCAGCAGTAAAGACTATCTTCCGGCCTCTTAGACGTCCAAAACCTGCTCGGTATCAGCACTGGCATTGCAATGTCACAACAGCGCCCACCCTGAACATTGTTTGATGGAACATATTCCAGGGGCTCTTCTTTTACTGGTCCTATTTGCCTCCATTTCACAGTCCCGCTCACACTTCCAACTTCTTGGAAACTTCCTGGGTCCAGCAATTGCTCAACACGTTCTCTCACCCAGAGCTTTCCGGCCTGTTTCTGGCGTACGTAGCCTCTGTTGCTGGTGTCTGGTGTCGCAGCGATATTGCGAAGCGTGGTAATCTGGCCCAGTATGTCTGAGTAGTCGGTGGGCAGTTCTGACTCTGCAGCTTTTCTTCTGCGTCGTTTGGTGGTGTTGGGCGCGATGTGAGAGCTCACTTGAGCGAGACGCTCCTTCGCGACCTCGGACGACGTCGACGCGTCTTTTGGAGGGGATGCTTGATCATCGCCGGCCATGATCGCATTCGATCGACTTAGCAGTATCTTCCAGATATCGCTTCTTCAATGGAATTTGCGGATCTTGCAACATTGCGATGGGTTCGACTTCGAAGAGATGGAGTGCTTACAAGCTGGGGCTGATTAGTTGTACTGCTACCGGTAGTTACCGAGGCACAACGCGTTCCCCGCCACAGCGCGCTCGCGCATCGAAGCAGGAGCCTTCAATGTCGGCAACATTCTCGGTGAATTGCTTACTGAAGAAGACAGAGAACATCATCGGCAACTTGTCAAGTAAGATTTCACCACCATGCTATTGAAGCCGCCTTGTATTCTTTGCAAGCCACAACCTGTACCCGAGTGAACAGTGGCTGAGACCCAACAGCCGAACTGAGTGACCATTCCAGCGACTGGGGGTCGTGATGCATCTCAACATGTCAAAAGCTCCGATACGACTTATCAAGCGCATCCTTATTGCCAATCGGTACGGATTAGTGCCTTTGGAGCAGAGCGAAGTGCTGATGAATACTCAGAGGCGAGATAGCAACACGCATCATCTCGTCAGCGCGAGAATTAAGTCTCGAAACTTACGCTGTCTATGTGACTGGCGATGATTCCCATGTTGTGCGAGCAGCGCACGCTATTAAGCTTGAGTCAGCCTCGACTTTCATGAACATTGATGCGCTCATTGCTATTTGTAAAGAGCACACAATCGACGCTGTTCATCCTGGTTACGGATTCTTATCCGAATCAGAAGAGTTCTCAAAAAGGTTGTGGGATGAAGCAAATGTCGTTGTCGTCGGGCCCGGATGGGAGGTATTGGAGAACACTGGAGATAAACTGAAAGCACGACAACTTGCTGAAATATGTGAGTGGCGGCTGCAGCCGTTTTATGCTCGTGCTCACCCAGCATACAGGTCAAGTTCCCGTATCACCAGCGCTACAAAACTCAACCAACCGCGTTGAAGATGTCAAGCAATTTGCAGCTCAGGTAGGCTATCCCATCATGGTGAAAGCAATAGATGGAGGCGGTGGACGAGGTATCCGCCTGATCCGCGAAGAAAACCAGCTCGTGGCATTGGTGAAGCGAGCAGTTGAGGAGAGCCCGTCCAAGCAAGTCTTCGCAGAGAAGGCTGCAGTGGATGGCTTTCGACATGTTGAGGTGCAAATCATCGGCGATGGCACTGGGAATGTCACGCACCTCTGGGAACGGGAATGTAGCATTCAACGACGGTATCAGAAGGTCATCGAGCTGGCACCGAGTGTCGTCGCAGATCGAAAATTGATTGCGGGGGTTATCAAAGATGCGCTGAGGATGGCCAGACATGTAATTCCACGCCGCCCTTGACCACATGAATCTTTTACTCACTATCGACAGGTCCAATACTTCTCCCTTGGTACCTTCGAGTTTTTGGTCAACCCAACAACGAAAGAGTATTACTTCCTAGAAGTCAATCCACGACTTCAGGTCGAACATACAATCACAGAGTCTATAACGATGACTGATATTGTCAAAGCGCAGCTGCTCATCGCCCAAGGCGCCAGACTTGACGAATGTGGACTACCTCTGATAGGCCGAGACCCCGAACATCCACCACAGGTACACTCGATCCAATTGCGAATCACAGCAGAGAACGTTCAAAGTGACTGGTCTCTATCCATTGGAAAAATCGCATCCTTCCAATTCCCGACAGGAAACGGTATCCGGGTTGATACACATCTAATAAGCAGCCACCCCGCAGTCGTCTCCGCAGACTTCGACAGCTTGATTGCTAAAGTCATTGTTACGGCATCTTCATGGGAAGACGCTGTCCGAAAAGCTCAACGCGCGCTGCAAGACACCCAAATCTCAGGAGTCAAGACCAATCTCGACATGTTGCAAGCAATAGTCGCTCACTCAGACTTTCTACACGGACGTTGTGATACCCAATGGCTAGAAAGCAAGCAAGCCGAGCTCCTCAAAACCAGTCAACAACTTTCCCCATCCCACTCGAGCCCCCTCGTAGCCACCACAATAGCGACGTCTTCAACACCAGCCCTCTCAACAGCAAACACCCTCTTCCGGAAAGGCGACGCCTGGTCCATCACCCTATCCTCACCCAATGAAAAAAAGCGAGACCAGGCACCACCACCACATCATCTCGAACTAACCCGCATTCTTCGCAACGACTTCCCTTCCTCCCTTTCCGCCGAGCTTCTATTTACCACACCACCTACCCCCGCTTCTCCAGCCCCACAGACGACACCATACATCATCACCCTCACTTCTACCACTGCCAGCGCTGCAGCATCAACGTCGCATCATAGGCGTGGCAACCCATCCGATCCTTCGCATATCAGTATTCCGTTTCCAGGAAAGCTGGTGGAGGTATTAGTGGATGAGGGCGATGTAGTGAAAGAAGGGGATGTGGTATGTGTGGTGCAGCAGATGAAGATGGAACTTGAGGTTCGGGCGCCGAGAAGCGGGAGGGTGAGTTGGGTGACGGAAGCGGAAGATGGGGAGGACGTTGCAGAGGGAATGTTAGTTGTAGTCTTGGAGGGGGAAAGGGATGCTAGACTTTGATGGAATTGACCTATTTGCATTCAAAAATGGGTATAAATTGTGATGTAAGATCAGAGCTGGCTAGGCCCTCTAGCGGATCCATTCTTCACCGCAATGTATGACAAGAACTTGTCCCATAATTCCAAGTTACCCTCAGTTTTTTCTGATGAGAGTTTCTCCCCCCGCAGTGCAGCTAAAAAGTCCAAACGCCTCAGCTTGAGCACAAGATCTGCATTGCCTTGCACCTTGATATCCAGTTGTTCTGGCCTCCGATATGTCAATACGCCATTACTAACTATGACCCTCCATCTCTTCCCGTCATCTGTAAATTCAAGATCAATCGAGAAATTTGCTTCCGCTGCCCCTTCGCCATCAAGCTGCACAGCTAAAATCGTGAAAAGATCTGCAGGATGAAGTTTTGGACCTAATGGTGTATTACCGCCACCGAGAAGGGGAGGTTTGATACCCAAGCGAAGTTCCTGCGCAGCAACGAGGTAGAAGTTCCGCCATGTTGCGTTTTCCGCAACATAGCCCAAATTCTCATATACTGTTGCGAGGAGGTCTTTTGTGCGTGGGTCATTTGGTGAGACGGCGATTGCATGGCACAGAAGCGTTGCTGCGAAACGGGAGTCGCCTCGCTTGATGAAGTCTTCTGCTTTGGAGTTGAGGTTGTCGAGTCCGCCAACGCATTCGATATAGCGCTCAGCTTCCTCTTTAGGTGGGTATTGCCAAAGATGAGAAGGGTTGCCGTCGAACCATGTCATGTACTTTTGATAGATACCTTTGACGTTGTGACTGAGTGAGCCGTAGAATCCGCGGCAATGCCACGCACTTGAAATGGCGGGTGGAAGTTGTATACGCTCCGCAATCTCGATACCGGTGAGTCCCGTATTCATCATACGTACAGTTTGATCGTGCATGTAGCCGTACATGTCGCGCTGCTCTGAGAGGCGAGTGATGAGCTCCTTCTGGCCCCATGTTGGCCAGTTGTGGCTCCCAAACACAACGTCAGACTTGTAGCCAAATAGCAGGATAGATTCGTCTAGGTATTGCGACCATGATTTGGCATCGCGGACCTGGGCACCACGGAGTGTGATGATGTTGTGCATGCAATTCGTAGCCGTTTCAGGGATGCATAGGGCTTTGAAGTCTGGGAAGTGAAAGTTGACTTCAGCTGGAGCTTCAGTTCCAGGGACCATCTGGAAAACGACGCGCACCCCGTCAATGACTAGCTCTTCGCCGGTTGTTTTGATCAGGGTGTTCGGTGGGATCAGCGATGTAGTGCCCCTGCTCGAAGCCATGCCCAGTCCAGTCCCAATGTGGCCCTTGGGCCCTCTCTTCAACGTAGATCCATACATGAATGCGCCTCTTCGTCGCCTCGCAGGTCCAGCAATCATACTTTCGCTAAGAATTGCTTCCATAGAACCCTCAGGTGCAATTATGGGAATTGAAGGATCAGAATCACCGTCAAAACAACCTTGCGCACCCATGTAGTGATCACCATGAGAGTGTGAGTAGATCATGCCGGTGACTTTTCGACCATGACCACGATGCTCCTGATAAATGTCCAATGCTGCTTTGGCACATTCGCAGCTGATGAGTGGGTCAATAACAATGATCCCTTCTTTTCCCTCGACGAATGTTACATTGGATAAATCAAAGGCTCGCACTTGATAGATACCTGGGACTATTTCGTAGAGACCTTGCTTGGAGTTCAGTTGTCCTTGCCGCCAGAGTCCAGGGTCAGCCGTGGAAGGACAATTTTCCTCGAGAAACTTGAATTCGTCGATGTTCCAAATGATGTCTCCTTTGCTGTTCGAGATAATTCCAGGATCGAGCGCTGCAATGAAGCCTCTTGATGCGTCATGATAGTCTTGTCTGTCGTTCAGAGATGGTTGTGCCATGTTTGTTATTTGAAAGGCACGATTGAATTTTTCTGAAGTAGACTATGTCCCTCAGATGAAGCAAGCATATAATGCCGGGTCCGAGGTGATTTTGCAAGTAGTAGTAGGTTGACAGCGGTGGGTGCAAGCGTGCATGTTGAGCGCCTTAAAACCGGGGATAAGCACATGTTCGCTAGCAACGTGCCGCACGCAAGCTTTTTCAGGAGGTACGAGTCAGGCGTAGTGAATGAAGTAGATTCACTACCCAATAATTACTCGTTAATTTCAGACCTTACAAGCCATATTCCGCCATGTTCGGATTTGAGGTGGTTAGTTGGGATTGGAACTGAAAGATCGTCCCTTCCATGCCCACGTCAAGCTTTGCCGAAGCCACGACCCGCAACAACCTCCACTCTCGGCTACCCAAGTTCGTCACGACCGAGCTATCAGCGGCCCGCCAACTTTCAACTCCCAACTTTCTTCACATTTCCAACCGCAAGCCTACAAGGTGCGCCTTTATCACCATGTTTACCCCAGAATCGTGCAGATTTATCAGAAGAATGCGAATATAGCGTACGGCTAATCGGACAGCCCACTACTCTCAAGTAATATAAGGAGAAGGCCTGACCGGCAGCATGCACTCCACCAGCATGTTCGTCGCTAGCTTGAGAACATACTGCACTGTGGGTCTAGGGAGGATCTATATCTTTACATACTCGTTGCGTGATTACCCAGGCTCATAGCGACATTCTAATGTCCCCGACACTCGCCATAAAGCAGTCCTATAGAAGTCCGATTACCGCCTAGATGGCCAGGCAAGAAAAGCTTAACGACGACAAGAACGGTGTTGCATAAATGGAAGATACTAGCGTTACTAAGAGCATCAATGTCGAAGTTGATGTTGAAGATGACGAGGAGTATACCGTAGCGGAGCAGCGCAAGATCATTCACAAAGTGGATCGGCGTTTACTCACTGTTCTGGGACTGATGCAGGCGGTGTCATTCTTGGATAGGGCCAATATGTCCAACGCTGCGGTTGGTGGGTGAGTACCTCCATGCACTGTGAGATACCTTACAAGACTGATTTAGACAGCATGACCAAAGAACTTCACCTCGGTGTCGAATCCCGCTATTCCATCACCCTGCTTGTCTTCTTTGGCCCGTACATCGTGCTGCAATTTCCAGCAGCTGCTGTGGTGCGGAAACTTGGGCCCCGAGTGTTCCTTTCTTCAATTGTCTTCATTTGGGGGGTCGTCATGACTTGCTTCGGCTTCGTCCATGATTGGAGGGCTCTCATTGCACTGCGGATGCTTCTCGGTGCGCTTGAGGCAGGCTGCTTCCCTGCACAATACTATCTCATTCAGTGCTGGTACTCGAGGTTCGACCTTGCGAAAAGAAACTCCATATTCTACCTCATTGGCGTTTTCGGATCGGCGATTGGTGGCGTCCTTGCATTGCTGTTTTCGCAGATGGTAAGATCCCTGTGTACCACTCTTATTTCGAGCACTTTTCTCACTGACCCGCCACAGGACGGTCTCGCCAACTACAAAGGCTGGCGCTGGATCTTCATCATGGAAGGTATAATCACCTGCCTGGTTGGTATACTTGGCTTCGCTTTCATGGTCGACTTCCCAGACAAAGCACACAAAGCATGGCGCTTCCTATCCGAGAGAGAAAGCGCTTTCATCGTGCGCCGCATCAACCGTGACCGTCAAGACGGAGAGCCCGAAAACTTTGCATGGCGCAAATTTTTCCTCCCCGCGCTGGACTTCAAAGTATGGTGCTTTGCACTACTCTTCTTTTGCTCGACCATCCAGGCATACTCGGTAGGGTTCTTCATGCCGATTATCCTCGAACAGCGCATCGGCTTCACGAGACCACAAGCACAGGGTCTTAGCACACCGCCATATTTGTGCGCCATGATACTCATGTTCCTACAAGGTTGGTGGTCTGACCGGTATCGATCGCGTGCCCCTCTGATGTATTTCAATGCTTGTCTCGGTATTGCTGCGTTGAGCATCATGTGTTGGACAAAGGTACCTGGAGTGCAGTATTTAGGCGCAATATTGGTCACGTCGAGCGCTAGCGCAAATCTACCCGGTGTGATGAGCTACCAAGCGACAAATATCCGTGGACCGTGGAAGCGCGCGTTTTGTAGCGCGAGCATGATCAGCTTTGGTGGGACAGGTGGTATTGCTGGTTCGCTGGTGTTTCGATCGCAAGATGCACCACATTACCTGCCTGGCATATATGCCTGTTTAACGTAAGTTTGAATACATCAAATCTAAGACGCAACTAACATGGTTATATAGTGCAAATGGGGTGATCATTTTGATCACCACCGTCCTGACTCTTTACTTTCTCGCTCAAAATCGGAGAGCTGACCGCGGGCTCACTGTACTGGAGAAGCTTCCGAGCTTTCGGTACACCATATAGATACCTTCAATCTAATACAAAGGGTAAATATGACCGTTTTTTCAACCTTTACCACAGGCGATCTGGCGTGAGATGAGATGTTATCTTCGCCGCTTGAGCCCGTGACAACATGTGATTGGCCGCAACTCACCTGTGTTAGCAGCCTTCTCTTGGGATATTTTTGATGCTGAAAACCATGTTAGAGCTTTCAAGCGTAACTACAAAGCTGGCTACGATTCCTACAAGCAAAGCGCATCGTACACGACCGAGTGATGCTGTACTACAGCTTATTCCGAAGATCACGTCAAAACAGATCTCACTCCCCAGATCTCGCTACCTTGGCGGCGGGAAGGCCTCCCGCTAACACTGCATCGAGCATCCATGCAAACGTCATGACTTCGGTCGCCCTTCGGTGTCACCGCACGTCATGTCTGAGCTTCTGTGGGATAGTTGAGTTCGAGAACCCATTACCTTTGTATTTTGCAATTGCTCGTCGTTTCCAAGTCACCCAACATCATACTCTCGAGATTTCCTTGAACATCATTCACACCAGCCAATTGATCCAAAACCATCCCCATGGCAACAATGACCAGCCGATCAATGTCCCCAATCATGCGTCAATTCCTCCGCATCTCCCGTCGGAGTGTACCTTCAAGCCGCCGATTTCTCAACACAGAGACAGCACCAAGTTTGTACTCCGCACGCGCTCATGTCGTAGGAGCACGCACAGGGTATGATAACCACTCTTTTCACATTTAAATACTCCCTGGATTCTTTAAAAACCTGTTTGTGTTTTGTAAATCCTCATACTAACACCCTCCCCCCCTCCCAGTCACATCGACGGCGAAAATCTCAAAGTAGACCTCACAATGGCCAAAGCCCTCGGCGGCCCCGGCGACAAAGGCAAAACGAATCCTGAGGAATTATTCGCCGCTGGTTATGGTCCGTCTGAATCCCTGCATTGAAAAGACCCCCGACACCACTTGTCTCATATGCCGTCAAACTAACTTCATATCACAGGCGCATGTTTCCAATCCGCTATGAACGCCGTAGCCCCCTCTCTCGGTCTCAAAATGCCCAAAAAGACTGAAGACAGTGTCGTGGAAAGCACGGTGCATTTAGTGGGTAGCATGAAAGATTTAGACATGGGGTTGAGAGTGGAGTTGTTGGTCAAGGTGCGGGGATTGGAGAAGGAGCAGTTGGAGAAGTTGGTGTATGAGGCGAGGCAGGTTTGTCCGTATAGTAGGGCGACCAAGGATAATGTGTATACGACTGTTAGGTGTGAGACTATGTGAGGAGCTATCAAGGTGGTGGAGTACGAAAGATGCGCGAGGATTTGTAGTTGTACATGTACGGTACTTTGAATGATTTAATTGTCCAATATCAGAAAGAAAAAATTCGACTCACTGGTTGTGTAGGGATATCGAGCAAGGACGATTAATGGACATGGAAGACAAAGACAGGATGGGCAAGTAGTAGTTGGAGTGGAATCGTATGACCATGTCTTGTTTTGGTAGTGTTGCACAATGATGATGATGTTGGTCTTGCTATGGAGATTTTGTGATGTGAAGAAGGTGCACGGTGCCTTGGAGATTGATCTGTTATTGAGGCTTTGCTGTATACCTAGTTGAACATCGTATAGGAGCGCATCGTATCACATCATACAGATCACAGCATCTTACCTTATGACGTGGCAAAGGAACAATTCAAGACACGAAATCATGCAACAGTCGCAATGCCTCCAGTTCGCTTTGGTCAACGTTCGATTTAATACTCTACGGTTTGTTTTATCGCGTCGTAAACCCCTATTCAAGTCAGTACTCATCACCACACCGCACGTTCATCACGACACAACTTACTCGCAACATCCGGAATAATAAACTGCTCATAAATCAAGCCAGTATGTGTTTCCCACCCGGTAACCCTCTTAACCGGGGCCTCGAGCCTTGTGAACGCCCGCTCCTGGATGGTAGCTGCAACCTCAGCCCCAACTCCAGCATTCATCATACTCTCATGCACTACAATCGCTCGTCCGGTCTTTTTCACACTCTGCAACACCGTCTCGCGATCCCAGGGGTAAATCGTGCGTAAATCAATCAACTCGACACTACACCCAAAATCTCTTTCTGCCGCTGCAATGGCAGCACTGCATGTGTACAGCGGGGTGCCGTAGGAGATGATGGTGAGGTCGGAGCCCGGTTTGAGAATTTCGGCGGTGTCGAGGGGGAGGGTGTAGGAGGAGATTGGGACTTGTTCTACGGCTGCGCGGTAGAGGATTTTGGGCTCCATGAAGATGACTGGGTCTGGGGAGGCGATGGCGGAGAGGAGGAGGCCTTTGGCTTGAATGGGGGAGCGGGGAATTACAACGCGGAGGCCGGGAGTGTGGGTGAAGAGGGCTTCGGGGGATTGGGTGTGGTAGCTTCGACGCAGTTAGCATGGCAACGTGAGCGAAACGTAGTCGTTGGGTTGGGGAAGATTACAGCGCGCCGTGTCCTACACTGCCCGATGGCATTCTTATTACGAGACCACCGACATTTACACCCGTGCTTCCAGAGCGATATCTGTACTTTGCAACTTCATTGTGTATTTGGTCGAAGGCAGGAAACACATAGTCGGCGAACTGAATCTCAGCGATGGGTTTCATGCCCTCGGCTGCTGCGCCGACTGCGAAACCTATCAGGCCTTGTTCGCTCAGTGGTGTGTTGAAGACGCGGTCTGTGCCAAAGTCTGCGGAGAGGTTCATGGTGCATCGAAAGACTCCGCCAAATTGGACGTCCTCGCCAAAGACCATGACTCGTTCGTCCTCTTGGAGGGCATGGCGCAGGGCTTCGTTGACGGCTGTGTAGAGGTTGATGCGCTTCGTTTGTCCCTTTTGTATCTCGGCGGAGAACTCTGGGTTTGCGAGGGAGGCTTTCGCGGTATGGTTCAGGATCGGGGTGGTCGCGTAGTCTACCGAGCCGTTCAAACGTGCTCCTGGCGCCGCGGCCGAGTAGGGTCTGGGTCTGGAGAGGGCACGGTGTTGACACTGGGGGTGTATAGAGGATTGGGGGCGGAGCAAGTACCGCGACACAGCGCGAATTGAAGGTGCCTTTGGCGCCATGGTCACTTGTTCAGGAGGATTGTTTCTGCACAGTCCATGTGGGATGCAGCAAGCAGAGGAGACATGCTGGAGGCTTGCATGCTGCGAGCCGACGGTTGTTTGTCACGGCTACCTGCGGCTCTCCAGCTTTGGCAGGCAGGGCGGAGGACCGACGGAAGCGAGGCTGGAGAGCTGGGGTAGGCTGCACGTGACTGTGGCTGCTGTGGCTGCTGTGGCTCAGTCGTTCGGTGGGTGGACATGGTGGGCCCTGCGAACGCACGATGACGATCGAGCCGGGACCGTTCGTCGCTCGCGCAAATGGTTCAACGGCACCGCGGGGGCTAACGCAAGCTTTTCGCTGCATGTCGCCATGAATTCTGTGGGCTCGCTGGGCCCATGGGGGAGGAAACTCGCGTGATGATGAGCACAGCACTCCATAACAGATTCGGGTGGCACGGCACAGCAGAGCAGCGCTTAGGTGGCCGCCGCCGTGAGACGCGCAGCCAGGCAATGGCTCCTCAAGCTTGCGCCTTCAAGTGGCATGCACGGTCCTCCAAACCGCTCCTTCCCGCATCATTATTTGCGCGGCGGCACCACCTCCAGCCTCCATCGCCTGTGCATTGTGAGAGCCTCACCCTCGTCCACGCAGAGATCATCGCCATCTCCTGCACTGCGGCGGCTGCATCATCTCGACCATGGCTGCTGCTAGGAGCGCCCCTCGCTCGCCCGCGCGCAATGGCTTCTCCTCGCACCCTGCCGCTCGCGTCGTCATTCTCGGCCTGTTCCACGCCTGCGCGCCCATGGTGAAGGCATTGCCGTTTGGTGGCATGGTGACGGCCCTCGCTGATGACGACCTGCCCAAGTCGCCCGACGATGCCAGCCTCTGGCTGTACCTGGGCATTGCCATACTGCTGGTCCTGGGTGGCGGTGTCTTTGCTGGCTTGACCATTGCGTATGTATGCCCTGCCTCTGCCGTCCACGCGTGGTGTCGCAGCCCGCTAACATGTCTCGCGCAGGTTGATGGGCCAGGATGAAATCTACCTCCAGGTGTTGGCGCATTCGGGCGAAGCCCACGAGCGCAAGAATGCGAAAAAGGTGCTCAAATTGCTGCAAAGAGGCAAACATTGGGTCCTGGTCACACTACTCCTGAGTAATGTCATCACAAACGAGACTCTGCCAATTGTGCTCGACAGATCGCTTGGAGGTGGCTGGCCTGCCGTCGTTAGTTCCACAGTGCTTATTGGTATGTACATTGTCGTCTGAAGCTCTATGAGCATTGCTGATTTGGGGTTATAGTCATCTTCGGCGAGGTCGTTCCCCAATCGATATGCGTTCGCTACGGACTCCCCATTGGCGCCTTCATGGCCCCCATCGTTCTCGCTCTCATGTATGTCATGGGCATCGCCGCCTGGCCCACTGCGAAGCTCCTCGATTACCTTCTCGGCGAGGACCACGGCACCGTCTACAAGAAGTCCGGTCTCAAGACCTTGGTCAACCTACACCAGTCGCTTGGTCTCGAACACGAGCGTCTCAACGAAGACGAAGTCACCATCATCACCGCTGTGCTGGACCTCAAGGCCAAGGCTGTGGGCAACATCATGACGCCCATGAAGGACGTCTTCACCATGTCGTCTGACACTGTACTGGACGAGCAGATGATGGACAACATCCTATCCGCTGGTTATTCGCGTATTCCTATCCACACGCCCGAGAACAAGAACAACTTTGTTGGTATGCTACTCGTCAAGATGCTCATCACCTACGACCCCGAGGATGCCCTCCGTGTACGCGACTTCGCTCTGGCTACCCTCCCCGAAACGCGTCCCGAAACCAGCTGCCTCGACATTTTGAACTTCTTTCAGGAGGGCAAGTCGCATATGGTGCTCGTCTCGGAGTTTCCTGCCGAGGCTCGTGGCGCCGTCGGTGTCGTTACGCTAGAAGACGTGATTGAGGAGTTAATCGGAGAGTACGTTGATTCCACCACTTTACATATCAATGACTAAATTGACTAGGGAAATCATCGATGAGTCTGACGTCTTTATCGATGTACATAAGGCAATTCGACGCATGGCGCCCGCCCCTCGCGCTCGCGTTCCCCGTGGCAAGGTTATCACCGACCCCGTTCGAAAACTATCCGATGCAGCACTCAACACTACTGAGAATGGCACAGAGGAACTTAATGGCAAGACAGTCACCCGCAAGTCATCTTTGCCAGAGGTCTCTGACGCGCTTTTGAAACCAGCTTTCATGTTGCGCCGTCGTAGTAGTGGCAGCAAAGGCACTATGGAACCTCTTCGCAGCGACGACCCAGAAGTTATGCAACATCTAAGGCATCTTGGGCCATCCAATGCCGCCAACAGGCCAAAATCGACTCGCATCAACACAGTCAAGATCAAGCCAGGCCAAACACCCGATATTCCTAATACGATACCCGAGCACTCTCAACCTGTACCCGAGGAGAACTCTACTCCTGACGCACACGCACCGCAAGGTGGCGTAGGAGAAGGTTTGCTTGCTTCTGCAGGCCGCGAGGCGAGCGATGGTGTCCATAGTCTAGCAGTTGGATATGGTACCATGGCTCCCAGCGGTGACCGCATGTCTTGGAAATCTGGTCGTTCAGGGCTAAGAGACACAGAAGAAGCGCCCACCTCTCCCAAAGGGGGCTCGCAAGCCAACGATGAAGACGCCCATCTTAACGTCAACGACCGCCCCTCGTCCCAACCCTCGCAATCCAAGGAACGTTCCCGCTCCGTTAGCACCATTGCGACCCTGCGCTCTGCCAAGTCCCGCTCCCCTAGTCCTCCAACAAAACGCCACACCGCACGCAGCGGCAGCATCTCCCAGAACGTGGTAGATTTCAACGGCATCAAGAAGATTGTCCTCGAGACGACTAGTTCCAGTGATTCTGAAGACAAAAACGCAAGTGGCCAGGCTGACGTTGCAGAAGAAATGCGCAATTCGCAGCATTCAGAAGCCGAGTCGTCGAATGTGGGCGGAGGGGATAAAGGTGGAGGCAAGAAGAAGAGAAAGAAGAGAGGTAAGAAGAAGAAGGGCGGCAAAGATGATGGTGGGGAGAGTCAGCCCCTGCTCGGAGGCCACTGAAAAAATGTACTTTTCATTCCGAGCAGGCGAGTGTTGACGTGTTTCTTTTCTGTTTGCTGTTCAGTTCCCGCGAGCGAGGCCGATGCATACGACGATGCGGCGAAAAGCGAGTATATTGCGCAGGTTCAGGCGCGGTTTGGGAGATTTAATCGCCATTTTAGGGGGAGGAGGAGTGAGAATGGATAGAGAGAGAGAGGGGGGGGGGCACGAATAAGGGTACATGGATGGACACGTGTTGGGGTCCTTTTTAGCATCATTGCGATTGTATTATAACAACAACAGAGATGGACTCTATCCTGGTTGCGCTCCTTGCGAGCGGAGTGAGGAGGAAGTCGTATTTGTAATTGAGAAGATTTTGCCGGCAAGAGAGCGGTACTAATGTTTCACGCTGGAGTTTGTATGGTGAAAGTGGCCCCTAATGTGCTATGGCAGTGACCCTTGTACGGGCCCTGTTTGTCAATCGGTACAATGACAATATATACCGCAAAAAGCGTTCATTCTTCCACATACGACCATAGGACGTTGAAAACAGGGCTTCCCGTTCGCTCAGCCTTACTTAAGCAGCGTACCGGCGGATTAGTAGTTAGGTGGGTGACCACTAGCGAATCCCCGCTGTTGTATGTTTTTTTGTTTTTTCAGTTTCTTATATTTTAGGCAGGCTTCTGCAACCACACTCAACACTATTTATGTACATTATCAAGTGTATCATAAACGAGTGTGACTCAACTACGAAGCTCTAGCTACCATCCTGCGATAGGGTGTTCTTGAAGAAGACAAAGGTAAAGGGAATGTTATGGTAGGAGGGAGATGAAGTCAAACTAGGAAAGGCCTCCACCCTGCTGATTGACATAACATGCCATTCCACTGCAACTACGTCCTTGTCAAAAAGCTTCATGACCCTGATGGGCGGCCTGTCCTCTTCTTCAATCTCTTCCTACCATTGTTATTAGCGGTGTCATTGTGGTAATCCTCAAGCGAGGTGCGTGAGCGTTGTCCAACTCTAGACCCTTCTGAACGATCTACAGCCAGTTCGCGTTCTCCTTGACCTAGTCGTGCCTCAACAGCTCTTTCGAAGTCCCTATCCAAATCATTGGAGGTGGGTCTGCGTTCCTCGATACGGTGAGAGGGAGGAACAATATGTCCTTCTCTTGCTTCAGGAGAATCAATGTAGCATGATTCAGGTTGGACTGCGTATCCAGCTTGAGATGAAGATCGTGCAGAGAAGGATTGGGAGCTGTCCGCTCGAGCCGGTGAGCTTGCAGAAGAGTATTGGGTGCCGTCGTCAGCTCGAGCCCAAGATCCTGTACGTCGGGCACCGTCATCGTCTTCGAAGTATCTGTCATTATTGGCGGTGGGATTGCGTTCACAGTTTCCTGCCATCTGGCTTCCTCGTATGATGCCTGCCGTCATCGCGAGGGGGTTGTGGATGACAGGTTCTTTTGTGAAAGCCATCTGGTCCCCATAGATGATATCGCTAGTCATATTGACCTGGGAGTGAATGTTAGCATTGGTGAACACCTCAAGCTGGTGGTTGGCTATGTTACTTGTGGTGCGGGATGACGAGGGCGCATGGTGTACGCTGGAGACGAAGCGATCAAATGTCCGTTGATGGATGTCCTCATATCTTCTAGGGCACTGTGGCTGGCTTGAGTGATGTATAAATGAAGCAGCTTTTCCTTTCTATCGAGGACTTCGAAGGCTAAGGCGAGTTTATTTCGAAGTGGTATGGTAGTCCACCTGGTCCAAGACCCCTTGGGTTGCAGAAGATAAAGTATTTCGCAAGCGAGTCCAGAAATATCGACTAATATACGAAGGATTGGATCAACCCCTTGAATGTTTTGAGTAGGCAGCCGCCTAATAACGTCAAGAAGCAGGTTTATCTTAGTTTCTTCGCTGGAGTAGGTCGAGTGGCTGTCCTTCAGCTCACTGTGTAGCTGAGCTAGGTAGTGGGCGCAGGAAATACTGTATGCAACGATTTGGGAGGCGCTTGCGATGCCAGCTATTACCTCCATGATGGGTAAAGGGGCAACTGCTGTCTCTATACAATGTGATTGTGATCAAGGCTGAGCGCTTAGGTCTGGTGGCGTTGTGCATGGCACAAGGCAGACAGCTTACCGGTCCAGTAAGGCTACCGAATCCGCTCACCGGCCCGTGCAAATCTGACACCTGATACAATATGCCGCCGGTGGCGTCTTGGAACTACGGCAGACAACTCACTGCCATCCAAGCACGATCGTATATGCGGGAGACACGCCGGAAGGTGGATCAACGCACCGCATGTCGGTCATCGAGTCCGCCCAATCGGTCGGTCATAAGCGCTTCCCTTCATATGCCCCGGACGGTATCTAGGACAGAGTCGATCGCGCGAAGCTGCCTCGGCAACACTGCCTGTGGGCACAGTGGTCCCAGTTGAGTTGACCAACGATGGGCCTCACCTACCTATGTAGGTAGCCACGCGCAGTTGTAGATCGGTTTCTGATTTCACTACATGCGCGGGTGGCATAATCCTTTCCTCTAGGATGAATTAGGTGTCGGCTCCCGCGACCCAAAACGATCGTTGCCCCCACAGCCCTCTACTACCTGGTAGATAGATCATGTGGACTGGTTTCTGGGGTCATGCACCCGTGGTCAGCCTTCCGCTAGTACTATCTCGGAGAGAAGCTCAGGGAACACCGAAGAGAACAAAAGGTGTGGCCCGTTGGAAATAGACTGGCACAGAACTATCCATCTGTTGAGTTCTATACCTGATTGAACTGCTCCCCAGATATCTGATACGCATGGCCTATAGGTACATTTCGTACTTAGCTAAGGTTCCGACCCGCCGGTACACTTCAACATGAGTGGGGTTACATCTCACGTTGAAGCTCGAGCTGGCTTCATCGGGCGAGACCAAAAGGCCTTCACAGGGAACATTGGCCAGCTCAGCAACAAAGCCCACCATCAGACATTCAACTTGCATTATGTTTACAACTACGCAAAAGACGTCCGCAGGTACCCACGCCGACATTGGGTAGCAATCATTGCCTCGTTCGCCACGATGATCACATTGATTGTGGTTGTAATTGTGGTCGCAATTGAAAAATCTAGAAAAGACGACAGCGATTCATCTGTAAGACTCCCTTAGCATTCTGGCGGCAGTGAACTGACGTATGTTTCCAGGGTCAATCCTCCAGCGCTACATCAACATCAAGCTCCCTCAGCAGCGTATCTGTGTCCTGGACCACTACCGCACCCTCAAACCCCTACGCATCAACGACCACTGGTTTGACTTCCGGGCCTGCTAGCACTTCGACCTTAGCTATCCCATCACCAACGACCTTGAGCACACCAACATTACGTGGCGGCGAGGAGGCTCTTCTCAGCACCTCCGTTGCGACCAATCGCTTCGTCACCAGCATACCTCATACACTTGTAACCGAGCCTGCCAGACTGTCGCCGGGAGCGTCGTGTACTACAAATGCTCAGTGTAGTCCTAACGACTGCTATACTCAGTCTGATGCATCCGCGACATGCTGCGGACCATCTATCTGGGGCTGCCCTGGCTGGGACTGCAACGTTAATGGGATTAATGATTGTTTGGACCCTTACACATGCGAAAATTCTGGAGTAAAGACGTGTGCATAATGGCGGAAGAGCCTTGTTGGTACTTAGGTAGAGGAGCGTGTCTCGACCGCAGGTAGTAAGAGCGTCGTAATGACTGGATCCTAAGTGAAATGACTTATGACTATGTATACCTATGTATGTATGATACTGCACATATTAGCAGAGGCTAGATGCTGCAAATCGCAAAAACAGAATCTTCATAGATGGTAGACGAGGAACAATTTCCATTACTGCATTTCCATCAGTAGAAAGTGCTACTTTTAAGGCTTCAATTCAACATTTGCGTGTCATGATTGCTTCCACTTGTTGTTTTAACCTTCCCTTGCGCTTTTGCACTGCTGCCTTCTATTGAAAAGTAATTCAGGTTTTGCACACGTACAAGAGTACCTTGAGCTGAAGAAGGCTGAATATAACTTGAAATTCGCGCAGATCGTTCACTGTAACACGGCCTACCTCTCCTCCTCCTACAGAGTCTTCCGAAGTGTTACTACCCGCATTGAGCCCTCAACAATGTTACAATCTGATCTCGATACGCCTTATTTCGTTCCACCTTCTTCAATCCCTTCTTCTCGTGATCCTCATCATGTTCGTAGACTAGTTTCAATCTTTCCTTTTCTTTCCCGGCATCTCTAATGCGAACGGTCTTCACCCTAATACCCACATTTTTGCGAAATGTGCCCCCTGAGTCGAGGCCAAACAAGATCGCCAGGGTCCTTTAACTGCAGTGCAAGCAGGATATACTCTGTGACTGAATTCCATAATAAAGAGGTGTGGCCAATGATGTTTATGTATGTGGGATAGGGGATTCTGATCAGGCAGTAGGCGAGGATGACTGCCGCTGAGAGCCGGAAAGTTATCATCGGAACCTGAGCCAAAGCCGTTCATGGTTGATTCGATATTGAAGTATGTGAAGGAACTATTTCACCTAGCTCTGACTTGTTACAGCCGTTGAAGAAGTCCCAATTGATATCAAATCCATCGAGGTTGGGGTTGTACTGGCTACCAGGCAGATGTGAAAGTGCGGCCAAGAACAGTGCTGACATGTCATCATCTTCCCCGGGCAGACCAAACGTACTTTCCACTATTCCTTCGAAAAGTTCTATCAAATTTAGCGAGGAAAAACTCTCAGGATCGATGGTAATCGGCCTCAAGGTCCCTTTAACATTGCTTCTCTGTTTTCAGGCCAGTTGGTTTGTGCTAATCTTGCCATGCTGTTAAGATATAATGACGTGGTTACTGTCCACCAGAACGAGAATACAGTGCAGGTGTAGTACAACGTTTCCTGGGCTAAGCCTGGTTTGCTGTAGTTTTGACTGATCTTAAACAACCCAAGTAGAGAAGTCGGATCTCCTAGCATGGAGATCACAGATGCAGATTGCTGGTACCCCCGAGACAAATCCAGAACTTGCGTTCCTCAGCAACCTTTCGTACATCTCGGCTCCATTGGGCAGAATGCTTGTTGACCCATTATTCCGAAAGTGATAGCCTTTCTCAGTGTCAGTCATTGAGTCTGAGCACGAGCTCATGACCAAAGGCTGTTGAGTCTGAAGGTCGCGTTTCGCGTCGGTGAATATCATTGTTTTGTATGTATCATTTGAAATTGGAACCATGGAGCCGTGCAGATCAAGTTGTTTGATACTAAGTAGCGTTGGTAGGATCCCCACAATCTAGTTGCCGATTGGAAAACGACATGGACGATGTCGAAGTTCTAACAATAGATCCACCCGCACCACTTTCAAACTCGAATAGTAGTCATTCATCCAGAGATTCTCAATTCGATGATTCAGAGGACCAGGGAGAATTTCAAAATCCTGGAGTATGCGGTCATGGATCTTGTCGCGCCTTGTACTGTTGCAAGTATCAGCGGCCCTGCGCCATCACAAGATCTGTGAAATTGTCTTGTTTAGGTGAACTTCAAGTAAGTCGGCTTCTAAAACATTCAAGTAGCGAGTTGTGGTGCCGCTCAAGTGCAGCATTCCCAGCTGTGATATCATCAGAACCACATAACTATGATAGACCAACAGCCGTAGTTATAAAAACTGCGGCCAATGCTAATATAGCAGATAGGAATCAGCTCCATACGCTATAACTTGGTGAGAGAATAGCAGAAATATAGGCTGACGACTACAAATAAGACGATTACGGGGCCTTCGCAGCTCCTGAAAGCGCGCCTAGTGCTAAATAATAATTAAGCGCTTTAGCTTGTATAATGTGAAGCAAAATATAAATAAGTGATGCCTGAATAATCATTTCGTAAGCTTCAGCCAGGAAATTCAGAATCGTCGCGTTGTTGGGTTCTCCGCCCACCCAGTATTGCTTCCAATGAGGAGCCAACAGAGTGACCGCGCCCGCTAAAGGAATCACATGAAGCAGGCTTTTCATAGTTACCATGCGACGACTTTGATGTGCAGCAACCTTGCGTTCCTCCTATGGAGATTTCCATGGGAGCCGCCTGGCCGGCCATTGATCAGTTGTTTTCTTAGACTAACAGGATTGTGTGAGGTGTGGAGTATTGAAAACGAGCTAAATGGGGACACTTCCTTGTTCTCTTTGACCTCTAGTAGGTAGTCCTTATTGAAGACGTATGCAGGGAAATGAATGTTCACTACATTGTGCAGGTCAACTACTGCATGGCCACAGATGAGTGTTTGGCGAGGCTTGTACGAGGGGAATAGCTTCGTATCACGTGCAGGAGATGTTATTGGTAAGAGCGCCGTGGTCTGTCCTGTTGTCGCAGGTGCTCCGTAGCTTCGAGGAGCAAAGTGCAAGGCTTTCGCGCGATGGACTTGAATCAGGTTGTTCCTGGCGTTGTTGGGAAGCAGCCAAGCCTCACTTCTCAGGACTGATGTTTATTAGTAAGGCTGAAACGGTAGCGCTTTTAGAGGTAGTGGCCTGAACAAATTTGAGATGGAGGTCGATGCACAACAGGTCGGTCAGTCAATGGTGCCTGACAACAAATTTGATTGTATTAGATAACAATAACGAGATACAAGATGATGATAACAGGATATAAGATGATGATAAGAAATCTAAGATAATGATAACAAGATATGAGACAATAACAAGATGTATCTACTGATTTGCAGCAATAATGATGTCTGCAGCCATCTCTGCTATACCGTAGACGAGCGTCTGGATATGCGCACTAGGCTGTAGAGGAATAATGCTTGCGTCAACAATACGCAGACCATCTATACCATGGACCTTCAAGTCTGTATCAACAACACCACACTGTGCCTCGGGTAGCAGTGCACAAGTACCAACCGGGTGGTAGATACTCAGCGTATTAGCACGGGCATATGCCTCCCAATCTTTATCCGTCTGCACCGCACTACCGGGCTCATACTCCGTATCCCAGACGTCACGCATAGGCTGCTGATTCGCGATTGTGCGGAGGAATTTCGCCAGATTAGTCGCAGCCTGTAGGTCGTAGGGGTGGGAGAGGTAATTTGGGTTGATGCGGGGCTTGTCGCTGATGTTGCGAGATGTAATGTGTACGTCTCCTTTGCTGAGAGGATGCTGGACTACGCCGATGAGGGCAAAGGTGCCAATGCCGAACATAGGGGAGCCGGGAGCGGGGTATCCTTTCAGGCCTGTGTAGCCATCTGAGAAGATAACTTCAAGTTGGGGCACTGACTGGCTGACTGAGGGGGAGAAGTAGGATACTTTCAGCTTGTCGACGGGGGAGGTGAGAGATTTGTCATTCTCGACCAAGTTGCGCATACTGTTGGCTGTAGTGTTGGAGACGGTATTCCAGGGGAAGTAGGAATATCCGCTTGCAGTGTAGTCGAACAACGAATGTTGGTCAGCATCGTAGAGTGCCAGTTCGAGGGAGGCGCGAGTAGTGTTCTTGAGCTGATCGAAAGAGGGGAATTCTGGCTTGAGCTGGAATGTGGCTTGGATGCGGATGTGGTCTTGGAGGTTTTTTCCGACGCAGGGGAGATCTTTTACGACGGGGATGGAGAGTCGTTTCAAGAGTTCTGCGTTTCCGATGCCTGATAGTTCGAGCAAGCCAGGGGTCTGAAAGGTGCCTGCGGAAAGGATGACTTCTCGGCGGGCTTTGATGACGGTGCCATTTTCTAGAGTTACACCTGTGGCGGTAGTACCTTTGAAGTTGATCTTGGCTACGCGTGTTTCGAGCTTCAGAACGAGGTTCGATTTGGCAACCTTCTTGAGGTATTCAGGAGCGTAAGAGCGGGTATAGTCGGGGTTCACATTGCTGGGCTGAATCGAGACACCAACGGGGTGACCATTGAGAGACTCTCTGTTCTCAGGTAGACCTAGGTTCTCTAGCGTCCGGACCCACGTCGACTGATGGCGAGGAAAAATTCGATTGATCAGAGTGCCAATGGGACCCGTCTTACCAACACCATCTTTACCGTACCTCGGAGATGGCTGGAACGTCTCCACCTTCAGCATGTACTTGTAAATGCGTTTCCAGTTCCATCCCGTATTGCCCAGTGTGGTCTCCCAGGCGTCCAGCTCAGCAATGGACGTGCGATCCCATGTCATTAGGTTCAAGGCGGAGCTGCCTCCAAGCACTTTCCCACGGTTCTGGGAAAACGTACGATTGTTTGCATCCGGTTGGGCGACTGTAGTGAAGTTCCAGTCATACTTTGTTCCGAGTGTTGAGCCTTTGCGTCCTGGAATGTTGATGCGTGGTTCTTCTCGACCGTCTGGTCCAGCTTCGATCACCAGCACGCTGAGTTTGGGCAACCCTGCGCTGATGCGAGAAGCGACAGCGAGGCCAGCAGTGCCTCCGCCAACGACTATCTATAAAGCTGATCAGTACTCAGTCTGCGACTGCAAGATCGACAGGGTCAAGACCCTTCCAGTCGTACTGCATGTGTGAACTTACAAAGTCGTAGGCGTCTGAGTTGCTGGCAACGGTGACACGTCTGCAGCTCGAAGCATTGATTTGACCAATCAAGCTCGTCACAGTCAACGACAATGCCCAGAACCTCATGTTGTTGTAGCTACCGTAAGCTGAAACAGCATGCAAAGTTTCTGTGGTAGCCTAACAGCAGCCTGCAGGAATAACAGCGATGCAGGATTAGTAGCGATGCAGGAATAACAGCGATGCAAGAATAACAGCGATGCAGGAATAACAGCGACGACAGAATGACAGAGTGAAAGAGTGACAGTGACAGGAGAGACAGGACCCAGGAGCCGGAAAACCGTCGGGCATACTCAATATTCGTACTGCATGGCCCAGCTGCATTGGCCCCTTGCAGCACTGGGGCTAAGAAGCATATGGTGCGAAATCCGATCGTAGCGATTATTGAGGGCCGAGAAGTTGAGATGTGTAAGGCCGCGGGATTAGTCTCCCAAATAAGAGGGAGGCGGGTCGCTGCGACTTTACCCGATGCAGGGACAGCGTCGCAGGGTTGCGCGAACCTTGCAGATGTAATGTCGTCGACCTCGTGAACACGACTTGTCGCCGAGAAGGTCCACTCGTGCAAAGTGAACATCGTGGCCAACCAATTTCTGTGACTAAACTCATCACTTGTGGTGGAGCGGATTGTGCGTGTGGACGTGAAGGTGGGCTGGGGTCAGACCACCACCACACCAACACCGTCGCAGCACAGATGAGATGGGAGCAGATCCACGATACGCCGTTCATGTGGCTGTCGCAATTCAGCCAAGTGTCCACGATCACGGCATCAACTTAGAGGCTTGGGAGATCTCGGAGAGTGGTCCTGCCTGCCAGCGCTGACGGTGGTGTTCCCCCGATCCCGTTGGGTGACCGCACAGAACCCAGTCGAACGACACCCCAAGCAACACAGAGTTAAGCACCGCAGGATCCCTTGCAAGTAACCTGGCCTCGGATTGTGCCTAGCAGCAAGAGGTATAAGATCAGCATCCTTCCCAATAGCCGGTACAGACCACGCGAATTTCCAAAAAACCGGACCGATTCCACTTGACCTCTCTTTGATAGCCCCAGGGCCCGGAGCGATGTGTGGGCAGGGAAGTGATGAACCTGTCGCAGCCATGCAGGGTTCATCTTCGATGTACGGCCCCCCCGCCTGGAGATACATGAGGATCATCCTCGCACGCTGTTGATCAATGTACTATTTGGATCACTGACAGAAGACCCTGAGTCCACTGTTATCAACTGCAACCACTCCAATTTTTCTTTGATAGACTGCCTCGAGCGGCCTCGTGTTGAGACACTCGCAAGCCTTGCGATGTCGTCTGTCAAGCCGCCAAATCCGCTGCCTCCCGATCATTCCGTAGGACATATACTCCTCACCCTGACATGCATATTGACTGCATTCACCATAGTGACTACGGTCTTGAGGATATGGGCACGTCATGGTCGTCGAGCTCTTGGCTGGGTAGGCTCCTCCGCGCGATTTCGCGCTGTGAGAACTGGTGACTGACCTCTGTACAGGATGACTACGCCATTATTGTCTGCTGTATCCTTGCTACAGTACGCACAGGCATACAGATATTATCCGTCGCGAACGGAAACGGTCGGCATCGATGGTATTTGACGCCACATCAGTATCAATACGTCGCTTTCCTGACATGGCTCACGCAATTGTTCCTCTTCACCAACATTGCACTCCTGAAATGCAGCATTTGCATGCTGATCCTGCGCATCAAAAATGAGAGGGTTCTGCGTTATTGTCTCACTGCCATGATGGTTGGGCTGGTCTTGACGAACTTGTGGCCCATCATCATATTACTGGCTGAGTGCGACCCGGTCAAGAAGTATTGGAAACCGCAAACACCGGGAAAATGCTGGCCCACGAAAGTGCGAATCTACTCAATCTACCTTCAAGTGGGTATGTCATAAGAGCATTGTCAATAGACTTCGATCACTCACTGACACGTAACAGCTTACTCTGTGGTCACCGACTTGATATGTGCACTGCTACCTATTGTCGTACTCTGGAATATTAAGATATCAACGCCAACCAAGTTCGGTGTTTGTGGTCTGATGTCCCTTGGATTGATCGCAACCGCCGTTGCTCTCGTTCGCGCATCCTCCCTGGGAACAAAGACTGCCGATCTTTCGTACGATGTGAGTAGAGTACCTATTCGCATGATATATCGACACTGACAATGTGTAGTACTGCATCGCCGCTATTTGGGCCAACACTGAGTTGCACCTCGGAATCATCGCCACGAATCTCGCCCTTAGCCGAATGATCTGGAGTTTCCTCCGAGGAACAGGAAACTCGACCACGAACAACACTCCCCGATATGCGAGTGGCTCAAATCTTAGCAGAGCAGGATACGTCAAAAGCAGCAATAATCGCAGTCAGTACGACAAGGATGGCTTGGGCATGGATACGCGAGCGAGCGTGGACAATGCGAGCCAAGCGAGTCAAATTCCCTTAGATCCGATTATCAAACGAACTACGAGTGTGCACGTTAGGACTGCGCCTGTTGAGGGAACAGAGGAGTCGAAGGAGACGCTGTCGAACTGGAAATACACAGCAAGACCGAGTCCCCATGACGAGATACATCCTTCCCAGGCGATCTGAGGCAATGAGAAGTTCACCAATAATAGTGCTAGTTCTACGACACCTACAACACCTTGGTGCGGTGTTTGTATCTTGTCTTGTATCATAATAATGGCATTGCCTCACAATCATGTTCATTAGTCTTGGCTACTTCTACTGTGACCAGAACTGCCTTGAGCCGGCTGCAAGAAACTCCAACCCCTCATCAATATTCTCCTTTCACATACACAGAGGCAAATAATTAATCAAGTACGAACGCATGATTTTGGACCTTGCTGAACGGCCTGGGACATTGAATCACGCAGTCGCATACATCACCTACAGTGTACCTAGAGTACACCCGACGACCGGCTCACGAGGAACTATAGTAGACCCATTACCCAAGTCTTACACCTGCGCAATGCCAAATAGCGACCCCAGGGACCAAGGATTAAACTTTACTGGGGGAGCACTCCTTCGCGCCGGACCCACCTACCGCCTACACTGGAAAAGCGCCACAACAACAGCGCACGCCCGTCCGGTCCGGCAACTGTGGATTGGTCATGACCCTTTGCCGCTTTGCGCCAGGCGTTCCGTTCCGCTCAGCTACCAGTGTTTCACTTACAACGAAGTCATGGATGAAGATGTGTGACTGGGAAATGGAGTTAAAATTTGGGACATGACAAGTGTGGCTGAGGTGCAAGGCCGAGAACGTTGCAGACAAGGTAATTGGAAACTTGCCGAGTCGGCGGACCATCGGGAGGATCGCGCATATGTTTGGGCAGTGTCGTGCATTCATTGTTGTGTGTACTCCAATCCTGCCCAAGCACGTAATGGCATCCTCCAACTGATAATATTGGTGACGGGGGCCAGAGGAGGCGGAACGATGAGCAAATCAAGTGAGGGCTCCGAGCGTTTATTTTTGAGTCCATAATGCCCCACCATTATGAGCGGCGGAGCTTCGGCAGGAACATTGATCAATCTGCAAACGACGTGGAATGCGGAGATACACACATTTCAGCATTTCGTCCGTAAATTTAAGGATTCGTTTTTCTCGTTGTAGAATCTGCGCAGTGTTTCAACGCTCGGCGCGTCAGAATTAAGGGTGCCCCCACTGCATTTGCACACAGTACCTGATATCTTGCATTGAAGATGTGTCTCGGCGAGATATGTATTCTCCACTTGGTGGTGTCTGTGGTACATTTCGCTCAGCCCTGCCGAACTTAGTCGGATGGATTCGACCCGCTCCTGCAAAGCAGCCCGCTATCACACCACTAAAACCCACGTGCTTGCGAGGCGAGCGGCATAGACACTTCGTTTAGATCTTTTGCGGACCGAATCGTGAGCTTGTCCTGCAAAAAGTACTTGCCCTGTCGGTCAACGACTGAAACAGTCCGGTACATACTGGCAGTACATACTGCGAACATAGAATGTATTTGTCATGTGACTTTCTATGTACATTTAGTCGCAGCTCTCTCACAACAATGTCGATCTGATCCTCCGTACGAACAATGTACAACAGCTAAACACAAGAATTGTATAAGTTGAATACTGACGATGCCGGACCCTTTGCTCGATTGTGAGGTTCGCGATCGTGCCGCGTGCCGGTCCTACTGTGTGCACTCGGTTTGCTCTGCGGGCAATATGGCTGTGAGTCTCGGTCTTCGCTTAGAGCGAGGGCAGACTTTCGGTCTCTCTCGTAGCACCCACAGTATCTCGGATCCATGGAACCATAATTCCACCTTCTTCAACATTATAACAGTCAACACGATGTCCGAAATTCCCACCGTCGCTTCTGCGCATTGTAGGACTCTGTGGTCGACGGGGCTGGTCGTTCGGAGAAAATGGCAATACGGTTTCGCATCGTTTCATCAGGGAGTTTTTTTTTTCTTTGGTGGGGGACAGCATATTCGCTCCTTCTTCGATCTGGAACGTCGAAAGAATTCCAGCACATTCGAGACTTGGGAGAGCCATGTGTCGAGATGAGAAATTGCAAACCGAGTTCCCTAAACGCCACCACCCCATCCCAGCGTCAAACACACCACAGCTCCAAGCACTGCATCCCAACTCAAAGCCTTCACTGCATACCCACCATCTCCCAGCGTAGTCAAGACGTTTCCAGGCGTTATCTCTTTCCTCATCCTCACAGCATTCGCGACCAAGAAGCCCCCAGAAACGGTGATACATTTCACAATCTCCGCGTCTCGCAGGCTGAGCAGGCTAGAGTGCGGCAGCAATAGGGCCAGCCGCTCGAATAAGACCAGGGGACTGAATATTGAGTTGTCTCGTAGCGCGGGCAATGCGAGCAGCGCGATATTGAGTAAGATATTGGGAATTTGAGGGGATGCTGTCGGCTTTCTCCGCGTTTCCGGCAGTGTAATTGCATCCTTTGGCTCCCGAAATTCTGGAGCGCTTAGATGTAGTTGGATTATGAAGAGACTTGCGGTGAGCGAGATGGGTAAGATTTGACTGAGTATGATATAGGTGCGCATGGTCGATGCGTCTATTTTCTGTTGACGAGCTTCAGCAGCGTTAGTGACAGATCATAAGCCCTTGGAATATGACAGTGGTCATATGCGTGTAGGTCGGTTTACCTTTTTGCGCCATCCAGATGTTCCAAAACCACGTGGCCACGATGGCACTTTGCGTCCAAACGGCGCTCGGTGCATCCTTCACTAGGTCCTGCGCAAAGTCCTGGAACAATGGTGAGTCTAGCATCCAGCTCTTTAATCTCGAGACTGTAACTTTGGTTACACTGGGATTCTGATCTCCGCTCCAAGAAAGGTAGTGTGTGATGAGGAACATGAGCATGTTGTAGGACAGGGTTGCAAAGCTGATGGATGCAAGAAATGCGTAGATCTTGACATGACGTTTGCGAGCATTCTTCGCCGCATTGAGTCCAGGGTTCTTCGGGGTTGCGTAAGTATTTGGTAGGGTATTGTAGCGTCCGTATAGCGATATTGTGATCGTGATTGTCGCATACAGCGCTGCAACAATATACGAAAGAAAGATCGTTGTGCCTATGTAGCTATTCGGTGGCGTAGAGTAGTATGCCAACGCGTCGTACCAAGGTAAACTCATGCTATATTACGGTACGAGGAGAGCAAGGAAGCTGAAAATGCAATGAAAATCGTGGAAAACGCGCTCTAAGACGCGGAATTGAATGTCGACGTCGAAAAATGCCTGAAGGTTGATGTTGGGGAGGCTCGAGAGGTGCGCAATAAGACCTGACGTCATGAGACGTTGGATGTCAGAGAAATCGGAAGACGACACACTTCGGCTATTACCTTTGGTAGAATACATGGCTGAGGCAACACATACATCTTCCACCAGCCCGCTGATATCTGGTGGTTTTAGTGCGGCCTTTGGTTACACGTATGTGGTGAGAAAGTCAAGAGAGTCGCCCAATAAAGACGATTTCTGCAAGCTACCGTCAGGTTTAGATGCAGGTAGGAAGGATTCAACATTCAGAGTGAATACGGGGAGGATCCTCGGTGAGATAGCGTCCTCCAAATGCCTCAGTATCGTCGATCGTTACTTCGCCCATATGGTTTGCTGGTTGGCAGAAGCGCCTGTTCTTTGTTGCACTTGGCATTATTGTGTATGACCGATTTAGAGAGTTCAAGCCGGGGAAAAACATCAAGATTCTTGAATAATTTTCGTATCCTACGAAGGAGCCACCATTATCCCATCTGCCAACGGTTGTCCAGTCGAATATGCAGTGGTCCCTAGCTCGCTGAGGTATTCTAGCATCAGGCCGCTGATCTGCTCACTGTGGTCCGCTATGTCGGTAACGCAGTGGATGCGATGTGCGCCTTTGAGAGCAGACAAAGTGAAGAAAGGTGAATTCGTAGAGTTACCGAGTTCTGATGCAGAAAGAGAGTTAAGACCCGTGTAGGCAGTAATTCAAACGCATTGTGCGCAGTTGACAACTCGGGTAGATGCTGTAAGGGCTACTGCCATCGCGCGCAATAAATAGGCCGGTAGGGCAGTTCGTTGGTTGGCCGGTAATGGTTTGCGTCCGTAGGATGGTTGTTACTATGTAAGTGATATTTATAAGGTCCTCCCTTGAACGCCTCCCTTGGGGCACATGGGCGTGCAGAACAGGGGGCTCGCAGTGAAAACCTGTCCTGAATTGCATTCCTTGCAGATGCGGGTCATATTCAGGCCTAATCACTCTATCTGTGGAATTCCGTCAAGACATGATAGCTTGGTTTATCGTAGTCATCCACATGACAATACCCCGACAGGGTTCCCACAGGAGGGTACAATGTAGGCACAGGGGCGGCCCATTGGCCTTCAGTAGGACAGTTGCAACCTCGGAAGGTAAACAAATTAGTTGTCATCAGGAGAGACAAACTTGCGGCTCAACGTTTACAAAACAGTCGGTTCACTTGTTAGTACATACATTGAGAAGGACTTGAGCATCGTCGAGAGTCTGATTTTGTAGCTGTGTGGTGGTCTCAGAGAGCGTCACATTTTATCATGAAAAAGCTATCACGACGATTCAAGTACAACGTGGTTTGAGGAACTCTTTCGTATATTTAGTTCCTACAGACGCTAACAGAAACGCAAAAAGTACCGATCATGCGTAGCAATGGTATGCTAGAAAGATGGCCCTCAGTACAATCATGTCAACATCACCGGGCATACTCCAATTGATGATGGACAATAGAAACAAACTGCCAGCTTGATATAGGATACAGTGAGATTTACACTAGCAGACCCACCAAAGATGCAGATGACGACTTTAGCAGCATAGAGGATTGGCGACCATGGCGACGAGTATAGTGCAAACGCTCCTCGGCCGTGGACTTGCGGTCTTTTCCCTGTGCACGCAACTTCTGCTGGGAAGGCTGCTCAAGCGCAGTAGTCTTGCGGTTCTTCTCGGACCAGAAAGCCTTGTCACGAGCAGCCTGTTAGGCCTTGACAGTCCTAGCCGCAGTGGCCGCAACCTTCCAAGATGCCCGCGGGGCCATAAGATTTTCGTACTCTGCCTTGCGATTGGCATAAGCGGACCAAATATTGAAAAGCTTGGTAACAGATATATGGTAGCGAGACGCGGATTGGCCTGAAGCTCCTGCTGGAAGGAAGTGACATCCGGAATCTCCTGCTACCCAAGCCATCTTAGCGATGGCGTAGGAACCTTGAGTGATTGTTTATCTTCAGGATGGCGATAAGTTGTTCGTACAGAAGCGTATTCTCCTTCAGTGGCTTGTAATAGTCATTCAAGACGTGCTGAGCATATCTCCGTAGGCCTAGCTCAGCTCATAGCAGATATGGAGGTCGCGAAATGCGTCACTGAGATGCTGAATGTCCATACCATCAAGCTTGTTGATATGAGACACGATGTATTTCGCGGCTTGTTCGGTGTCGGCATCGTGGAATGAATTGGGTAGGATAACACGGCTACCCTCATAGAGTCCAGCTTTGGAGGTGACCACGTTGCACAATTTGAGGCGTATCTTAGTGACGACGTCGCTCTCGGAGTTGACCAGTGAGATGATCTCGCCGGCGTCCAAGCTCGTGCGCTTTTGCTGATAAATTTACTTACGAACGTCAGCAGAGTAATTGTTATTTTTGGTCTGATAGGGTGCCATGGTGAGCTTTTCGGTTAATGGTAGACTCAGAATCATTGATAAGCTGAGAATGGCTGTTGGAAGTGCAAGTGAGTGTGTGTGGAGAGAAGATAGCTCGGATTTCCTTTTGGAGTCACATACCTTGTGGCTAAGTACTGTAGTGACATTGTGAAAGTATGCAGTCGCGCCGAGTACCCCGTGATACAGATACAGGACCATATGACTGCAGTCTTGCGGTCCTCTTTCATACATAATCATTCTGTACAGTTCCCTGGTGAAGTTGTGCATTCATAAGAAGAGGTCAAGATGTCAGAGTAGCCTGATGCATCTCCACGCATGTTGGCGTTTGCTGCTAGATACTACTTACAAGTCTAAAGCAAGCAAAGGCTCCATTTTGTGCATTCTACACATGGTATTCAATATTGGCTCTAAGAGCAGTGTTTCGAACGAAATGTTGTCGCGGCTGGTGTATGTTAAAACATACGAAAATCCATAAGCTTTGTCGTGTACTTCTTAGCACCTAGGAGTGCAAAAAGACTCGAACACCAGTATTACTCTGGTCGCCGCTTTTGTAGACATCGTTCGCGTCGATGAAAGCAAATCGAACTGCACACGCCTAAGACGAGACGTATCGTCGACTCCCAGGTGGTTCATAGCATAGCCTCGGACGATTACTACTCTCCTCGCCAGAGTAGAAACTGCAAATGCCATTAAACAGAGACGGTGTTGGGTGACAATGTCGAAATGGGCGTTCAATATTGCACGAGGTTGGAGAGTTGTGGCGGCTTCAGAAGTGTGGACGGTCAAAACAGAGTCGCGACTTTCTCGGTCGACTTCCGAATGCTTGGTTCGGCCCTTTGTCACTTCCACGACGAAGCGCTGACGTCCAAATGTTTATACAACCGAACAACACCATCTTCATCGACGTCTCGAGCCTCACCTGCGTTTGTGTCCTTGTGATATCTACCGATCGGGTAGAGATGCACGACAAGACGCGCCGGCGCCCCGCAGACAGGGCGAACGCTTATCCTAGCGAGTGGCGCACTCGTGCTGGACCGCTGGAAAGATTCGCAGTGGAGATAGGGGATTGCTTGTAAGCGGTACTCCAGAGATGACCCCCGGGAAGATTATTGACTTCTGTAGGTCCAACATACTGGCAGCTTGCCATGGCAAATGCAAACCACGTGTCGCACAATGACCGTTGTTCCAGGACGCGCCTTGTTCGAGCTCTGAGATCTTAGCTAGCCGATTCTGCGCCGGATAACGCACCCCAGAAAGAGGCGGGAGTGTCCATTTAGAGCGCGTAAAACGCCACCCACTTGTGCATCTGCCGTTTAGCAGTTGGAGCGGATGGATAAGATGGCATCGAAAGAGCTGGGGAGCCCGGTCGCACGTCGCAAACATTTTGCGCATCGCCAACCTTTTCCCACAGGTCATTCCACGTCGACTCTTTTCTCTTACAGTTGGTGTTCGTTGCATTGCAGAGTTGTTTTAAACGGCCAACTCGTTTGGCGAGCCCGTTTGTCATCGCGAGGGAATAAGGAGAGTTCGCGCGAATTATATCCGAGCGGGGACTAGTCTGATCCTATGGTGGAGCGAAGTCTCAACCGACGTCAATTGCTTGCAAATACAGTCATTTGTTCATCAGCGGTAGACGGGGCATCATAGAGTTCGCATCAAGAGAAACGCGTTTTTAGGGGCTCGTTGAACATTATGACGGACACAACGAGAAGCAGTCCCAGCTTGTCACAGGAAGAGCACGAAGACAATGGGTCAAGCGAGTATGAGAAAAGAGACAGACCAGAGTTGGACGTGGACGAAGAAACAGCGATAGGGCTCGATGGTACAAAACACCCTGCATCGATTACCGGAGACGATGGCGCAGCGACAAGAGGCCGAACTTCTCGCCGGCCATCACATGACAGCAGAAGCCTAAAGACGATTAGGTCGCACCATTCAAGAGCTGGAGGAGATGGTTACACCTGTTTCGATGCGGAGCCTGACACTCATCGAGCGAAGAAGTCCACTACCGGCGTCGTTCCCGGAGAGCCGTACTTGGTCACTTGGGATGGCGATGCAGACCCAGAGAACCCTCGAAGCATGACAAAGCTACGGCGATGGGCCATCGTACTGATATGCGCGTCCAGTTCGCTTTGCGTGTGCGTAATCTATGCAAGATTGAGAGCTATATCTGGTGCACAAGCTGATTCAGAGAGGGTGACAGAACATGCACTTCATCGCTATATACATCCACCTATTCTCAGCTGGAGCCTGAATTTGGGTTTTCCCGGCTAGTATGTACGCTTGGACTGTCCTTGTTCGTAGCAGGCTTGGGCACTGGACCTATGATTCTAAGTCCCCTCTCTGAGGTGCGTTTGGGGGCGTAGCTGCCCGCTAGAACTCACATGCGACCACCCATGTTCTGACTTCACACAGTTTTATGGTCGTAGGCCTATCTACATTTGCTCCTTCACGTTCTTCCTGATATGGATAATACCATGTGCGGTTGCTCAGAATATCCAAACTATGTTGGTGGCGAGATTCTTGAATGGTCTGGCAGGCTCCGCCTTCCTCAGTGTAGCTGGAGGCACTGTTGGTGACATGTTTGGCAAACATGTCAGTTTTTTGCAACCCCGCCCTGCTCCGGTCTAACGCAAGTGTAGGAACTATCAGCGCCTATGATGGTGTACACGGCAAGTCCGTTCGTAGGCCCAGAGGTCGGACCTCTGATAGGTGGGGTATGTTGAGTTTGTGTGCCAACTGTGAAACACCTGCTGACATCGTATCCGCGGGAATAGTTCATTGTTGAGAATACTACGTGGCGATGGTAAGTGCTCATTGGAAAGAAAACACCATGTACATCGCACAACTGCTAGCGCAGATCCGATCAATGCTAGCCCTGCCCCAAGGCGTGATCCAGCTCGTAATTACTTGTGGGCTTGGCTGAAGCGATGAGCGGTGTGTTGACGTCAAAATAGGTGTTTCTATGTGCTCATCATCTGGACTGGAGTCCAGGTAAGTTGTGACGTCAAACCTGTGCATCAGTGACTGATGCCCAAGCTCAGCTCGCCTTGATCGTCTTCCTAGTCCCTGAAACGTATCACCCAGTATTGCTTCGCAACAAAGCGATTCGCCTGCGAAAAGAAACGGGGAACCAAGAGTGGATAGCGCCCATTGAGAAGTTGGAGCGATCGGTGACCAGGACGGTACTCTGGTCATGTATCCGGCCGTTCCAACTACTCTTTTTCGAGCCCATGGTGGGTATCTGCACCTCATGCATGTGCGATTAGTTGGCTGACTGATCTGCGCCAGTGCTTGAATCTGTGCATTCTCTCCGCGATCTTGCTGGGCATCTTGTACCTCTTCTTTGGTGCCTTTCCACTTGTCTTCCAGAACAACCACGGCTTCAGCATCTCGCAGACGGGACTTGCATTCTTAGGGCTTTTGGTCGGCATGCTAACGGGCATCGCTACCGACCCTATTTGGAGAAGAATCTATGGAAGGCTCGTACGACAACGTGAAGAGCAAGGGGGCGAGCCCGGTGGTTCGGAGCCAGAGTTTCGGCTTCCTTCAACGATACTTGGCGCTTGGGTCGTCCCAATTGCGCTTCTTGGTGAGCTGCTGCCTCTTGCGGGTATATGACATTGAACAAGCTTCTGATAGTGCATGCAGGGTTTGGATGGACCACGTACCCATCTGTGAGTTTGCATTGTTACTGATATTGCTATTTCCAAGGCTAACCCCCTGGTCTCTGCAGGTTCACTGGATAGGTACGACAGAGTTCTGCAGGTTGTCCATCGTAATTATAGCTGACCCTGTCTTTGCAGTCCCAATAATCTTTTCGGGGTTCTTTGGGGTTGGGTAAGAATCTCTGCTTGCACGCACTACACGTGTCATCGATAGTGTGATGGCTGACCGCTTTCCCATGCAGCGTCATCTGGGTGTATTCAGGAGTGTTTACCTTTCTGGTCGAGGCGGTGCGTACCACTATCTACCGACATCGGACCAGCGTGTTGGGTACAACTGCTGACCTCGCCGAACAGTACCCTGTCTACGCCGCATCGGCACTCGCGGCCAACAGCTTTGCGCGGTCGTACTTTGCAGCGGTAGGCAGATCCATGTGCAAAGGACGTGTGAGACACTCTCTAATTGCGTGCGGGTAGGCGTTTCCCTTGTTCGGTGTTCAGATGTACAACAGTAAGTCTTCATGACGACGTCCATGTTGAAAGAGCGGTCACTGATTTGGAAAAGATCTCGGCTACCCGTGGGCTACAACACTACTGGCAGGTTTAGCTCTTGCCATGGCGCCGTAAGAGCATTCCAGGGCAACGGTTGCGGGAGTCGCTAACGCATGCGATGCAGATTCCCAATCCTCTTCTTTCGATATGGCAAGCGGCTCAGGGGCAGCAGTCGGTTTGCATCAGCTTAGACGAAGGTGGGATCAGCTACGAGGGCGGGTGGCGGATCTGAGTGGAAGCGGCTAAGAATAGAGGACGTGACACGACGTTGGGCATGCCATTATGTTTATTGATTCCAGGACTCTGCGCCCACACGTGAGACGACGTGAAGCACGGTGGGTGGGCCCTTGTACGAGGTGACTGGAGCGCCACGAGGGCGGCCACGCCAGCTCGAGGGACAAGGGACACTATGGAGACTTGAAGCGGTTAGGGATGGCGATGGCACCGTTGGCGAGGGGAGTGCGCCCGGGCGTCAGGAGGAAACGTGGTTGTAAGCCAGAGACACGGGCTTGCGAGACAGGTTGACGGCACACGAACATTGGCGAAGGGTAGGCGAGGGCGATTGTGAGATGGCAGTGGAGCTGGGCGCGGTTGCACAGGAACGCCTAAAGGCTGGCCATGGGCCAGTGAAGGAAGGGCGGCCAAGGCCCGGTGGTGCAGAGGGGCATGGATGCACTGTAGCCGAGCGTGCTTGCACTTTCCAATGGCGGCTCTCTGCGTTTTTGGGGGCGCACGCGGTGTGGCATGAGAATGCAATGCAATATATGTAGTCGAGGGTGGGGATTGCGAGGGCCTTGATGTGCGCGCGCATGAGAGTGGGAAAGGAAGTGTGCAGCGCAGGCAGGAGGTCAGGCTATGGGCACGAAACAATCAAACATGTCAAGCAGCTGTCATGGCGGAGAAAGTTGTTACACACTGGCAGAGGCCAAACGCACGCGGGGGCACTTGTAGAGGACAGCTAGAATGTCGGTGGTGGAGGAATGCTCCCATGTGTCGAGGCGGGCAGCGGGCAGGATGCAGGATGCGGGCTAGAGTATGTACAGTACGGTGCTCCTCCATGGCAGTTGGTGACGTGTGAGTGGTGGGTGGGCGGGCTGGATCGGGCAAGGCGTGGCCAGTCGAGGCAGTGGTGGCAGTGGTGGCAGCGGTGGCAGCGGTGGCAGCGGTGGCCACGGAGCGGCGGCGGCTGCCCCGGGCTGACAGGGACCGAGGCAGACGGCCGGCAGCTGCGGTGTGGGTGTGGGTTGCGCCTTCCCAGCAAACCTCGACCACGATCCAATTGCGGGGAATTGTCGCATTTGCGCGCAACCCCAACGGACCCCCAGCACTCGACGGCCTCACACGAGCAAGCCACGCCGCCTCTCCGCCAGACGTTTGCTTTGCGTAGGTACCGCCCACCGTGCCTAGAGCAGAGCAGAGCAAGGCAAAGCGAAGCGGCTGCCCACACCGTCCGCTGCTGCAGTGCGCCGCCTCTCCCATCCCATGCATCCGCTGACCCTGCCACCTCCCCCAGACTCCGCAGACACACACACACACACACACACACACACACACGACCGCGCTCCCACCCAGCGCCGCCTGCGCGCGCCAGCTAGAGTACCTCCAGCGCCAGCTCCAGCTCCAGTCCCAGCTCTTGCGCCAGCTCCCGTCTATTCCAGTCGGCCCGCCCGTCAGTACCGTCTAGTCGCGTCCCTCGTGTACTACTCCACCACTCCGCCTCGCCCTACCGCTGCCTCGCTCCTGCCCTCTTGCCCTCCTCACCTCGACGCCCCACCCGCCACGGCCCTCGTCTCCCGCGGCCCTGGCTAGCCGACTTCGCAGTACCACCGCCCTCCTCCCACCAGCATGGGCAGCGCGTCTCGGTAGCAGCTCGCTATCAAACATGATTCTCTGTGCTCCTGGAATGCTCCCTCGATCGCATGGCCCCCGGCTCTGTACCACTCCTGCTCTGTCCCATACCTGTCCGCCGGATTGAGCCCCCTCCACCTTCTGCCACCCCTGCACCCGCGCCCATTGGCTCCCTCGCCATCGTCACCGTGTCACGGCAGCCCCCGTTCGAGCAGCCAGCGCACGCGTGATCGCACTCCAAAACACCCAGCTGGAACGCCGCCAGCCGTGTGCCCCAGACACATTGGCTTACCGTTTTGCTGGGAATATCCCACGAGTACCACTGACGGCTGCACGCAGCACCAACCCTGCCTCTCCCAGCACCGCCCACTCTCCACGGCAGTAGTCCCAAATTGGCCCCACGGCCGCCGCACCGCGAGAGCCATATCATGTCCACCCCAGACCCCGAAGATGCGTCCTCTTCGCCCGAGTACAGCGGAGACGACATGGCTGCCGAACATTCAACCGACCACCTGTCCGCCGAGGGCTCCCCCTCCCATAAACCCACCAACGGAAAGTCCAATGCAAAAGACCCATTGAGGCCGCGACGCAAGAAGGCAAAGAGAGCTTGCTTTGCTTGCCAGCGAGCCCATTTGACCTGTGGTGAGTGTGAAGCCTTTCCTGCATCACCATCCGAGTACAACCAGTACCGTATTATAGTAAATCGACTCTAACAACCACACAGCCGATGAGAGACCCTGCGGTCGGTGTATCAAGCGCAACATTGGAGACCACTGCATGGATGGTATGCGCAAAAAGGCAAAGTATCTTCACGATGCGCCGGACGGCGCCCTCATGCCTGGCGTTGGTGGGCACTATCCATATATGAATGGAAACCGACCAACACCACTCCCCAGCCAAGATACACAGACCGTGTCCCTCTCCCCGCAAGGTACCGTCTTCACTCAGCCCTCACCTACCAACTTCTACACCCCAAACCCCATGTCCGGTCCTCTACCAGTTACCCAGGATGGCCGGAACTTCAACAACAATCAGCAGGCCCCAATATCGCCTCCATACACCCAGGCGCAACATGGTCCAGTTCAAAATGTACCAAGCTCCCTGGCCCAAAGCCAGTCAGAACAGCTGCAGCAGTTTGGGCCGCTGTTCGACCCTAGTGATCCAGCACTGTTCAATTTCGACATTTCCAATTTGAATTTTGGTAATCACTATGGCGCTCTCGAATTCGGTATGCTCGGTCACATGTCTTCAAGTGCTGTCGATGCAGGTCAAGACAACGGCCTGATGAATCCCCTGGGTCAAACCACAAATATGTACGGTCAACAGATGTCTACTGGATACGCCGATCATTCCAACTCGGCTTCAATCGCTTTCGGTCCCAATGGAATCCCGACAAACGAGTGGCAGGACTCCTCGTCGCGGCAGAATAGCATGCACATGCAGACACCGCACAGCACTGCCAGTCTGGATCCACATGGCCACCGGCAAGACAGCTTGAATGGTCCACATGCTTTCGCTATTGGGCAAGGTCCCGCAAGCCAAGCTACACCAAGCCCAGGCTCAACAGATGCCTCAGTCTTTGAGAGCGACAACCCGCTCGCCTCTGCAGCGTTCTTTGCGAACTCCACACACAACGCCAGACCGCATGCACAGCGCTCGCCAGTTGTGAACAGATCACAACAGGAGAACCGTCCTTCCAGTACGGCGCTCCAACCGGTACACTCCAATGGCATTCGCAAACGTCAACGAGATACCAAAAGCATCTATCAAGACATTACGAAGCCATATGACTACGTCAAAGGCTACCACCGACTCTACCAACTGATCAACAGAAAGTACTCGAGGTCATGGGTCGCCAAAGCCCAAGAGTACCTCCAAAACTACCGCCCAGTTCTACTCCAAGTCCGCGAAGAGCTCAACACCGCCGACCTCATACACCAAGAAATGTGCGTCCAACGCAGTCTCATGACACTCCAGGACCATTTCGCCGAAGTTGGTACACCCTTCCTCATTTGCCGACGCTCAGGCGAAATCGTCGGCCTGAACAAGGAATTCACCATCTTAACTGGCTGGAAGCGTGAGGTTCTCCTCGGCCTGGAACCCAATCTCAACGTCAACCTCGGCACATCACGTGACGCCAACGAATCGGAACTCTCCACCCAAAATACCACTCCCAATCTCAACCCACAGGACGCCGAGACCACAAAGCCTAGCGTCAATATAATAGAACTCATGGATCCGCGCTCCGCACTAGAGTACTTGCAGCATTTCAGTGAGCTCTGTTATCAGGATCCACGGGGTTATGCATCACAGCGAGTTACTATGCTGAGGTATCAGACCAAAGCGGATGTGGATCGTGCTCAGGAAAGGAAAGCTGCCAATGGAGCGGGCGACATGAAATCCGATCCACTGATCAAGATGGAGGGCGGCGGTGGAGCCGTACATCAGGGCGAGAGTGCCATGCAAAGGTTAGGCGCGAAGAATGGCCTGGTGGATTGCATGATTTGGTGGCATATTAAACGAGACATTTTTGATATGCCGGTGTTGGTTAGTATGAGTGTAAGTTTTTTGTCCCCTTGATTCGGCGTCGTTTGCTTTTTGCTAATCTGAAGTAGGTTATGCCTGTCCTCGATAAAGGTCTTCAATGATTTTTTTTTTTGATTTTTGACGGTGTTTTCGCGGAGATTCAACTGCGAATGCGCGATTGCGTTGGGGGCTTACGTGGGGTCAATGTCTCGGTATCACGAGCAAAGACATGTGATTCAAACGCCACAATGTCACAGCATTCATCTACCCCACCTTGGCCCATCTCTCGAAAAGTATGGCTTGGCTTGGTAATTTTCCTTGTGCATACGTAGTCTTGTGGTCGTATGGTTTATGCATTGCATTACGTTGTATGCATCAACCCCCCCCCCCTGGTCTACCCATGCATATGCCGAAATGAGGGGTTAGGATGGCTGTAATGCGGATTGTCATGTTCTCGTGGAATTTGTTCTTTCTCCATGTGCTGGACCTCGGGTGTTTTTTGCACTTGTTTTTGGGGCTTACGGGCGTCTATGGGATGGCTTGGATTGGGATTGGGATTGGGGATACATGGAAATACCCGCGGTTGTTGTGTGTGCAAAGGTTTGAGAATGGGGATTGAGAATGGGATGATGGTTGTTGTTTATTCGTTTCTTTGTGGAAGTAGTGTTTATACTGCCGTGATTGATGTATGCTATGTCATGCTATGCTATGCTATGCATCTTGTCAAAGAGACAAAGAGTCATCATCTACCCACTTGTTCATCACGCAATCATCTCAGCCTCCCATCCTTTCCCCTCAATTCCCCATCTGACTCATCGCAACTTCATTCTTCTGCCCCACCTCACCACTCCTAACATTCCTCCCTACTCCTTGCTCCCCTTGCCCCTCCCCAACCAACCACCCATCCCCCTTCCAAACCCCATACGCCTCCCTCCCCAAACTCCTCTGCGCAACCCTAATATCCTCCCTGATATCCTCGACCAACGCCTCTTTACTCACATAATCGTACTCGGGCCGTATAAACCCCAAAATGACCAGACTCAGCGTCGCGCCATAAAAGTCGGCATCAAACGAGTGTAAAATGTGGATTTCGATGCTGCGTTGTGTGTTTTTGTAGTAAGGGTTGTAGCCTATTGATAGGACGGTTGGATAGACTGTTTGGTTTTGATATTGGGAGGTTGAGGGGGTGGTGGTGGTGGTGGTGGTGGATGATGGGTATTCTAGGTCGGCGACTGCGTGGTTGGAGGATTTGGGGGGGAGCGAGGTATCGGGTGTTGCGCTGGGGACGGTGGTGGGTGTTGTGGTGGTGGGGATGGAGGTGTGGTCGAGGGTACACCAGCCGTAGTAGATTCCGGAGGCGAGGTCGTCGTGGCCGCCGATGGAGAGGCCGGAGAGGGGGATGTTGGCTGTGGGGATGCCGAGCTGGAGGTGGGTGGATGGGTTAGTAGGAGTGGTCTTTTTTTTCTTTTCTTTTGGATATTTGGGAGTCTTTCTGGTGTGCGGAGGACAACGGGTAGGAGATGAGGAATAAGGTAGCGTACTTCTTTACTTCCTCGTCCGAACCCTTTTACGACGGGTCCGCGTAGTTTGATGGGGAAGGGTGGTTGTGGGGTATCGGGGCCGGCGATGGGATCGCGGGGACCGTCGGGACGTCCCATTGTGGATTGTGAAGTAGGGTGACAAATAGGAGCAAAAGTATGATTATCGTGAGGGGAAGAAGAGCAACTCAAAGGAAGAGAGTCCTTGTATTGCGTGCGATGAAGCTAAACTTCGAGGATGTTCTGGGCAGGTACGCAGGATACTAGTAAGATAAGGGTCCAATCGGACTCGGTGGGGCAATCAATGACAGCCGTCATCGCAAGCGGCTTAGTCAGCGGATCACAACCATTGTGACAACATTATGTGTATGTGGTGCGCAAACAACATCGATTTCGGAAATGAGGCATCTATACCTCATTAGAATAGGTTCAAGTTTCCCAGTAGTGCAATTCAATTCCGCCCGCCGCCACTTCCACCCGCTCATGCAATATCCCAGGATAGAGCGCGATATGACGTCTGACGGACCAGTTCAGCATGCCTCGCGACTCTTTGATGAACAGCCGGCTTTTATCTATGGAACTGCATGGAAGAAGGGCCACACGAAAATATTGGTAAAGGAGGCGCTTGCACAGGGCTTTCGACGCATCGATACAGCCGCGCAGCCACGACACTATCAGGAGGCGCTGGTTGGCGAGGCACTCCGCGAGGCGTATGCAGAAGGCCTTGTTAGCCGCAGCGAGATATATGTGAGTTGGCCATGCACGCGAGGAGGACTCTTGCTGACATACTTCAGCTGCAAACGAAATACACTACCCCTGCTGGCCAGGATCTGAGTAACATGCCGTACGACCCATCGTCTCCTCTTGACGAACAAATTCACACGTCAGTGGCATCTTCGTTGAAGAACTTGGGGCCAGCCAAGGATTCGGAGGACGATCCCTACCTAGATTGCCTGCTGCTGCACTCGCCCCTTCCTACTGTTGAGGAGACGTTGCAGGCATGGAAGCTACTGGAATCTTACGTACCGGCTCGAATTCGCTCGCTCGGTATCTCAAACGTGACATTACCAGTCCTACAAGCTATCCATGAGCACAGCACAGTCAAGCCATCTGTTGTTCAAAACCGCTTCTACCCTCAGACACGTTATGATGTCGCACTTCGTACATTCTGTACCGAACACGAAATCACATATCAAAGTTTTTGGACTTTGACTGGTAATCCTGCGCTTCTCAAGTCAAAGCCGGTCGTCTTCTTAGCGCAATGTTGCGGTATCGAGCCGTGTGTTGCGTTGTATGCGTTTGTCATGAACTCTGGGATAGTAATTTTGAATGGAACTACTTCGACGAATCATATGCGGGAGGATCTCGAAGGTCCGCGGAAAGTGCTTGAATGGATCAAATCCCACCCGGAGAACTGGAAGAGTCTTCATAATGCATTTCATGCATTGGTAGAGACTGCTACGCGCTGACGTTGACTTGGTGTAGTCGGTACCTTTGTATACTGGGCATTCGCTAAAAGCCATGCACACGCAATCATTTTTGTGAGATTGAGACGATAGCCAAGTACGACCTTACAGTCTGTAGCACTACAGCCTGGAGTGTTTACCACAGATACCCCTTTACCCATATGGGCACTCGATCGAAGACGACAGCGAGGCGCTAGAAGTCTCTCTCAATTACTATTGGCTCGTCTTGTATCGTTGCGAGAGATTCTGTGAGCTGGATGTCAAAGAAGAAGGAAGAGTAGATTGATTGGCCTGCTCACTAATGGTCGATGACGTCCAGAAGTCATAATTGGTTGATCAGTCTTTGTGAAATGCTTGCAGGATCGCATAGCGAAGGCAGATGGGATTGAGCTTCTAAGAGCAGTGTATCAACATCAATTATCGCAGACACCAATGGCTCTATCATTTCCACATATGTTCATGCGACTCCAAATCATGTAAGAGTAGCTCGCTAAGATGAGCGAGTCTTTCAGAAGCTTCTGTAATTGAGGGACGCAGGAAGACATACATTTCATTTCGAACAGTCGTGTCCCTATGCCAATCAAGAGGCACAAAATAGCGACTTAGCACCATCCTCAATGCGATTGGTTGTATCTCAGCACGGAGTTCATCGAACAAAAAGTGGATACAGACAGGGAAGACCAATACAAGATGCGACACCTTCAATAGTGATCGCATGGGCTGCTGGCATCGCAAATTGTTAGGGAAGTGAGGGTGGCAGGTACATGTTCAGTGGGTATGGGTTCATGAGTAAGTATGTAGTTGAGAGATGACATTTCCAAAGTATCAACTGCTTTTGGAACTTGAATGAAAACTATGACAAATTCCATTGACTCTGACCGTCAATACACAATCTGCTCCTTATTCCAGGAAACCCTGCGCTCCCGTCGTAACGAGATATCAGTGCTGCACCTCACTCACAGCAGCCCCAACCTGCTTCGAACCGTTAATTTCATCCGCATATCCAAGATCATGCGCGTAAGGTTCCGCGACCATAGGAGCCGCAGCAGGCGATACTTGTGCATACTTTTTGCGTCTTTGGAAGAACCTATCACATGTATAATTAGTATTTGTTTTACAATAAGACACCATCAAGTACTTACAGGTAGGCTCCAAGCGCACCAAGCAAGATAGGGATACCAAGACCAACACAGATCCCAACAATGAGCTTCTTGCTTGTACCTCCAACCTCGCCACCAAGAACTTTGTCGATAGTGTCAGTGTCAGTGTCAGTTGGTGCGACGTAAGCAGTAGGACTTCCCGAAGTCTTTCTAATAGTCTTGGCGAGAGATCCGAATGGGATGGTGCTTCCAACGGTAGTATGAGTCGCATTCGGGAAGACAGCTTCCACACCGGATGGAACAGCGGTGGTGAAGTACTTCGTAACTACAGCTTTGGTGGAGACTTGTTCAGAAATTGGACAGTTCGCTAGACCGGTGGCTTTGCAACTAACACCGGTCGTGGTGACTTCTGTAGTGAGAGTCGTTGTGGTGAGGTCGTCGCGCTTCTCTGCTGCAGCGGTAATGCTTGCCGGTAATGCTGCGGGTGTGCCCTTGATTGCGCATGCTTCAGCAAGCGTCGTGGTGTAGATAGCTGTCGAGGCTTCAGCGACAGGACCCCATGTTTGGGGATCTATGCCAATGAAATCAACGACGAGTGAAGCACCAGCGATGGCACCCACTGCTATATTGAACTCTTGTACGACTTTGAGTTCACAGTCTTCGTCATCTGGAGTATATGTTATGTTTGTGACGAACTCGGCGACGTTCGCCCAGGCGGCCACCTCGATTCCAGATTGGACTTCGAACGAGTTCAGCAAGCCGGGCTTGGGTGTGCCTACTTCGATACCGCAATGGACACCGACGCGAAGGGCGGCTGAGATGACGACACCTGCACTATTCACGGTGACGGGGAGGAACTCAAACTGGCCCCCATTCCTATAGAAGGTTGTCAGTATTTGTATGACGAGCAAAGAATTTCGAGTGTTCGATTCGAAACACGACAGCCTTGGGTGCTACTTACATGATCATATTGGAGACTTTGTCACTGAAAAGATCCAGTTCCAGTGCAACACCATCATCAAACATGATATGGATGCCACTGCTGATATCAACTTCGCCTTCGATGGCTAAGATTAAGTCCACTTGAAGGACAAACCCGAGCTGTAGCATCGGCCCAACCTTGATACCTGCTACTGATTGCGAAGCAAAAAGGTTTATTTCATAGGTAGCACCCGCCGACAGTACGGTGTCTACAGCCATGTACAGCTCCATGTCATCAAATTGGAACCGCAAGTGGCACTCTGGCATCGGAGGGACCTCAAGGTCGAATCGGTATGGGAATGTGGGTAAGTCGAAGTCAGACCAAGCAACCCCGTCGGCGAGGTTGGTCATAACAGACTTAGCATAGCCGTTGAGATAGTCTGTGATGCTTGTTGCTAGATCATTGACATTATCCGTAACCGAATCGGCCGTAGCATTGATTGCTTGACTAACATCGAAGTTGTCATCGATCGTAAGGGAGGCCGTAGCAAGGCCGCGCACATAACAAGTGGTGCAGGTAATGTCGATTCCAGCGTTGATGGTAAGGCTCCTGTTCTCGTTGTTTTGAGGCACACCTTGTTCTACCTCTCTGTAGTCAAGTAATTAGCCTCACACCTTCTCAGATGTTGTCGTCAGGAAAGGCTTACATATGTAGTAGGGTAGCATCGTTCCAGCTCCGCGCTAAGTTGATCTCATCCGTAAAACCCTTCCGTCTCTGCAGACTAGCAGCTGCAAGGCCCCGTCTGAGTGCGTCATAGGTGTCTCGAACAGTTTCTCCGGGTGCAGTCCTAACCTCAAGCGAAGGGCTGAAAGGGGAAGCTAGAACACAACAGGCTATCACCAGTGGCAGCCATACCGGAGTCAGAATGCTATAGATTGACATTTTCGTTATTGATAATGTCCGGTCAACGGTGCTCGAATGTGCTGGACAAGGAGGTTTGGAAAGGCTATAGAGAAACACTTTATTCAACCATCAACCTCGAGTCATCTTATACAGCTCATCCCACGTCCACAGCTGTATAGCACGCAGCTAAAATATGTCGCATACCAACAGGCCCCACGATAAGGCATACTCGGGGGCTGGAACTCCTCGTGTAGCGAACTTGCAGTAGGTGTGGGGCTTCGCCTCCGAGACTTTGCCAGATCCGGTGGCTCGTCGTGCATCAAGAGCTACCGATTATGGAACGGCAATAAGTTGTGTGATCCTTCGAGGACAGAGCTATATGTAGTTCTTATGGTAAGACGACCGACACAGCAACTCCTGCTGAACGTTGCTGCAGATGCAGAAAGCAACGTATTGCGGGGGACACAGGCAATACCCTTAATGATTCTTCAAGCAGACCAGATGAGGTATGGATAAACTGGCTATTTCGTCGCATGTCCGAAGAGGTATGCTCGAGGATCTAAACATAGGCCTCTCAGCCAAGAACTGTGCCGCATGTGTGGCTAAGCCTTATTCGATTGCGGAAGTATTTCGGCCCCAGCGAGTCTTGGGATGCGGGGTCTGATTAGTTGTGATGCAGTCGAATAGGCACGTTACTCTGACATGTTTGTCAGTAATACAAACATATAGTTCCAGATCATTAAGTGGGCGGAGCGGGCGGAGTAGTAGTCCTATGCCGGTGTGAGATAGATTGTCTGGAAGTATGGCGCAAGGCTGAGTCTGCGTAGGATTTGCTTGCAATACCGGTACGGGTTGGCCCCATTGTCAAACAGATGTGATCACGCAATCAATAGTTGTTCAGACGCCCATTGTCTATCAGTCGTGCGAGGCTGCTTTGGTGTTCATGTGTCGTCTTTCACAGGCTGCACATATGATGCAGGATCATATAGTGTTGAATGTTCAACATTCAATGTTCCCATGAGGAAGCGATAACATAATGATAATTTGAAACGTTTAGAGATGATAAAGTTGAGACTTGATGGGACGTTCCGTTCCCCAGACCCGCTCCCTGCGCTAGTCCGTGTTCGTTCAGGGTTTCTTGGCACGCGCAACGTCACTCGCCGTCCGCGTCGCATGCCGATCGCTTTGACGGTATCCGTACATCTTGCAAGAAGGCAGCCACTCCAACATCCGCTCTGTCTATATACTCTGGCTACTTAGCCTCTGTCGAATTTCTCGCGCTCATCTCGACCGCCCCATCGGGTTGCGCATAACCCTACACAGCCCCTGGCGCGACCATGTCGCAAGCGTATGAGCGCGAACAGTACGCAAACTTCATGCGAAACATACACAGCAGTCTGAGGCTAAGTATGATACAGGCAAAATGACTCTCGCCTAGACGAACTCGCCAGCAAAGTGTCAGCGCTACGCGGAGTAACCATAGACATCTACGACAATGCGCGGGACCACCATGTCATCGACAGCACTGTACGGTCCCCTTAGTGAACTTTATGCTTATCCACAGACTCTACAGTCAAATATATCCCATAGAATATACGCTGACATTCCGCTAGAGCGAAACCTTCTCTTCCTTCGGCACGACCTTGAAAGGCAGCGCATCCCGTCTCACACGCATGGCACAATCGGGCAACAAAGTTGCGATTTTGAAACTTGCGGGCATAATAATAGGCACAGTAGTGGTATTGTATTGGATATGGCATCTCATCTTTTGATTGGATCACGTCGACTTCGAAGTGTCAATATTTACATCCGGGGGAAGGCCGGGACGAACTGGTAGAATAATATAGGCTAAGATGTACAATGATCAAGGATTGGGCATGGAGGTCTGGTCTATTGAGACGTCTGCAGAGCATGCCCAGCATTGTAACATAACGGGCTTTGGTTTACAGGGTCTTCGAATTTCGGTGTATGCACAGCGTTGGGCGAACAAACTGGGGTCAGGCAATCGCCTGTATGGTTAAACTACACGTTCAGTATATTCGCAAGTCTTAGCATGGAGGTTTACTTTCTGATTTCGCGATGGGCGTACATAACGGGCCTGTTTGATTTTCGTAGAGCATATGCTCCGGCCTCAGCTGTTACGGATATGGTCTGGTTGGTTTGCATGTACTCAGTCGAATCTTCAAACCGTCGACGCGGAATGTAACAGTGCTAACAGGTTATAAGTAGACCTGTCAACCGCTGAATGTTGGAACGACCTCGCGTCGCAAGTGCACGTGCCTCAACAAGTGAGCTCCACGCTTGCTAGGAGTGCGTCTTTCATAATTCACGGATTGCAAGACACCCTGTAAGTTCCCCCAACATCAATACACCAAGTGAAGTCTTCTCGGAATCCCAAATCGTGTGATGAAATGAATAAATTCGTGTCATCAATTCGTCTCACCTTCCTAACTCAAATCCCGGTACGTCAGTATGTCGCGCAAGTACACGAACTGGACTTCTTGTGAACAGACTCACGATTCTTTAACTCAGGGCTACAAGCAGTCGGCTCTACCAAAGCATGCTGCATACATTCGTTGATGCTATGCGCAGCAGTTGACAGCCTTCCTTCAGCCCGTTCGATTCCCCCAGCGACAAGGTGCCGGGCGAGACGTTTACAGGATGTACATGTCATGAGGGCTTAGCGGCTCCTGGATGTGACCATGCGACACGTACACCGTTCTCAAAACGTATCACCAGTTTGGTGCGCCGTAGGTATTGGCGAGGAAGTCGTGCGCAATCTCAGACCCGGTGGACCTGTATCGAATTGATTTGCATTCGTCTGATATAGGTAGACTTGTGAATTGGGGTTACTTATTTAACCTGTTATAGAACTGGTACTCACTGCAGTGCCCGCACAGCACAGCATATACTTCAAGCCCGTTCATCAATCCAATTCCTGATGTGGGTCCCTCTGAGGCTTTAGCCAGCTTTGGTACTGGGGACCACGCGACTGATGGGAATCACTCTCACGACCTCTCTCTCAGTATGTAATCACCTATTTCCCGTTCCCCACAAAGACATCAAACTCTAACAACTGTCCACCCTGCTCCTCTCGGGTTGGCTTCACACTCCGTTTTATGCTCTTGCGGCTACTTTTGTTGAGATCGTACACTTTAACAGAGAAAACAACACCATGGCAGAAACCGTGGCTATAATAAGCCTTGTGTCCAATATAGCCCAGTTGACACAATCTGGCATACTACTCGTGTCCATTTTTCGAAGATTCGTTAACAATACCCATCCGGCTGCAGAAGTCGAAGAGAGACGGCGTCATTTGAGTATCATTGTCGATGAACTCAAGAGTTCACTGCCTGGTAGTTGCGGCAACCCTACTGGGAACTCCGGTGGACTAAGTCAAACTTCGAGCATGGCGCTGGTGTCTTCAGCCGAGGAAATTGTCAAAATTTCCTCCCAACTCGAAAAGGTCCTAGCAGATTACGATCCAACCACAGTAAGGTCATGTTATGGTAGATTGAAGAAATCTCTAAAATACCAACTCTCTGGACGGAGAAGAGTTGAAAGCCTTGACAACAGACTTGATGGCTTACGTAAACGGTTGGAGACCTCGATTCTGGTCGACATCAGGTAAGTTTGGACTCCAGACGTGAATTCGCAGGTCACAACTGACTTGACATAATTCAGAAAACAAGTCAAACAGCTTGATCACGACTTTGTTGCAGCACTGAACCAGCAGAATCAGTTTATAGTGCGACTTCTCACAGATGGCGTATTCAACTTAGCTATTCTTGCGCGTGTTGAAGGCGAAAAGACACGGGCTTTGGTGGTCGAAGAGCACAAGATCACCAGGGGTGCAATGTCCGACGGGTTTGCACAAACGCGCGATGCGTTGAGTGATACAGAAATGAATCTGAAAACCCAGCTTGATAGCGGATTCGCTGGCATGCGACAATTTGACTCCGACGAGCAGGCTCGAACCAGATTACTTCAAAGTCTGGAATTTGTCGGCAAAGACGCTCGTCATAACGAGATCGCCGACCCTTACAAGACTACCTTCGAGTGGATTTTCGATCATGACCCACATGAGAAGAACACAGCAATACGAATCAAGGCCATACAACATAGTCAGAAGTTGATTGATTGGCTAGCTTCCGATCAGCCGTTGTTCTGGATTACAGGGAAACCTGGGGCTGGAAAGAGCACGTTGATGAAATTTTTGTGTCAGCACGATGATACGCTCAAGATATTACAAGACAAGGATCCGGGTGCTTTTATCGTATCGAGCTATTTGTGGAGCGCAGGATCACCGGAACAACGTCAGCTTCGATATGTGCTGGCTTCCTTGTTACACCAAGTACTCGAGCATTCTCCCGAGACTATCTCCAAGCTATTGAATGAATTGAACGGATCGAGCAGAAGAAGAAGTCTTGTGGATTGGTCTGATAAGGCTCTGGAGCTCGCGCTCTGTATTGCTATCGATGATTCGCCTTCAACCATATGTATATTCATGGACGGACTGGATGAGATCGACAATACCGACCTGGACGGTTTTGGTCGTATTCTAAACCTCATCAACTGTCTTCGGATCAGGTCCAATGTCAAGCTTTGTGTAGCCAGCCGACGCCTCTCTCTCTTCTTGAATGCCTTTTGTCCCAATTTTCAGCTCCAAGACCTTACAAACGATGATCTGCGCTACTTCATCACTATGAAACTTGATCATCAAAAGACAAACTTTCAGACACAGTTCCAGGACCTTGAGAAGTTTGAATCACTCATTGATCTCATACTTGAAAAAGCACAGGGTGTGTTCCTCTGGGTTAGCCTCGTGGTGGCGAGCATATCAAGCGGACTCGATGAATATGATGACGAGGCTACCTTGCTGGGGCGTATAGGTGTACTACCAAGCGAATTGGCAGCGCTCTATACACGAATGTGGGAGCGCAGTAACAGGGGACCTGCAAATCTGCGTAGTACAGGTGCCAGGTATCTTAAGATGCTCCTTTTCCAACAAGTTGGTCCACAGATCCACCTCTCTCACGACTCATCGATTCTTCGTTTCTTCTTGCTCACAGATACCTCGATCCAGGAAGAGTACCTTAGTACTGGCGAGTTCTCAACTGAACAAGAGCTAGTAAAGAATTGTGAGCAGTTACGACACCAGATACTCGCCAGATGTGCAGGTTTAGTCGAAGTCGACCCGATCGAGGGCAACGGTTTAGGATCTCTACGAAATGCAAGTATACGATTTATCCACAAGAGTGCGGTGGACTTTCTCACTGGCACTGAGGAGGGACGCAACATCCTGGAACTCGACGAAAACACGACAGTTCATGTTTACGTTCGTGTTCTTATGGCCAATTCGGTTCAAATATTGATGGGAAGACAATTTCCTAGGCTTGCACATTGGCCAACGCTCTCGTATTATCTAACCGATACCTGTGGACCGGATACGCAACTAATGTTGAATGATGAGCAACTATCTCACCTGGTACTCGATGTTGCATGTAAGACAGCCAGTCGGTTATCTGGCTGGAGCACAGTCCATCGCGACTTCGTGTGTACGGCTGCTAGCTTTGGAATGATGAAATATGTCAAAGACTCCATACTAAAAAGTCTAAACGACTACTCAACCCTTTTCCAACGGGCTCGCACAAAGAGCCCGAACCTTCTGGGAGCATCCCAATGGATCTCTGACACGGAGTCAAAAAGCTTCATCCTGAGCTTCGCGTGCTTGGCTCTCGGCCATGGCCGTTTCTACGATAACACAGAACTTGTGTTATGGCTGCTGGAGCATGGTGCGGATCCCAACATGGCTACGCGCAGCGAGCGACTGCTGGGAACTACTGCCTTTCATTCCTTTCTGATATCGGCTAAAAGGAGAATCAGCCAAGCGCTATCAAAGTCTTCTACACTGCCGATTCGGGAAGCGACTGCGTTACTACGGGTGCTGGAAGGCTTCATATCCTACAAGGCAATCCTACAAACACCTTTCCTCGTTCGACTATGGCATTGTCCAATAGCTTCACACTGGAACGATGAGTTGGACTTCGTAATCCCGTACCATTTGGTCCAAGAACCGAAGCAGGCGGTAGCTGCTCTTCCAAGAAAGAAAATCAAGTCGGAGCGCCAGCGTGTGGCAGCGATCAGAGATCGGTTGACCATCTTTGCTGAGTATATGGACATTACAACCGATATAAGGAATACGTGCTTGGCGGTATTACATCCTGCCGCGAAAGACGTGGTGGCAACAACAACAACAACACAACAATATCCCTCAGACACCGAAAGCGCAGCCTCAAACATCAAGATAAAAGTATTAATGCGAAGACACAGGGGTAAGCTCTCCGCCAAAATGGTCGATCTTGAAGAAAACCATCACCAGATCTTTGCAGTAGCTGTTCACCGTCCTGAAGATGCATCGTCCATTCTTTCCGACATATATGACAGCATGAACGGACCCATCCTGGATTTCGATGAGATCGTCAATGTCCTAGAGAGAGAAGATCTGATTGGATCAAAGTACATGGCTCTAGGCTATAACCACGGCGTAACAGACGATTATCTTCCTGATATAACATCAGACCAACCAGACTGGGAAGAAACACTCGATACTAGCCATGATCCAACATATTCAAAACTAGTGCAGGTATTGTCTCAGATACCCTGGGATCAAGAGGCGAAAGAGACTTTTATGCAGCACTGTCGCCAGCAGGGTAAATTCTGGGCTGATCTGGATGCATTTCATGAGGGCAGAATCGATTTACCCAAATTATAGCAAAGCGACGTTCAATTGTACGATTGTGTTGGATACTAGGTCAATGAAACAGGGAAGACCAACATGATATAAGTTACAAATCTGATTTCAGAGGCTAAGTAATGTGAGTGGTCTAACGGTCGCCTCAAAAAGCAACGATCGATGCCGTATTATTTTTCAAATACAGCATATCAGTACATACACAATCACACGTCCCCAAACCCACACCTTTAATCTTTGCACAACTACATTCACTTCGATCGCTCCATTCGGCATGCGTGTCTATATACCATCTCTACCCTTTTCCCTCCATCCCCGTGTACCCCACAAATCCTGACACGTTCCGAATAACCTCCATAACCACATCCAATCCAGGCAAGCGACCTTCCAATATCTACTCCCAAACATTCGAAAACAAATCATCACTCCCCCCTCCAAATCCACCCGCCGGCTTCTGCGCCGGCGCACTACTCTGCGTCGTCGTCGGTGCCGCACTACTCCAGCCCCCGAAATCGTCATCTTGTGTGACTTGCGCCGGTGCGCCCCATCCCGGGCTCTTGGGCGCTGTATGGGCTGCCGTCGCAGTAGTCGATGGCTGGCTTGGTGCGCTGGAGGCCCACACGTCATTGCTGCCCCAGGCATCCATGTTGGAGAGTCCGCCACCGTAATTGACAGCTGCAGGCGCAGGGGCGGCCTTGGGAGCTGCGGAGGGTGCGGTGGGGGAAGTAAGATTGAATGCTGAGTTCATTTGCGGCGATGCAATGGGTGGAGATGTCATGCGTGGTGCGGGGGTGGGCGCAGAGGGCATGCTCAAGTCGAGGAGATCGTTCATTCCGCTTGTTGTTGAGGCTGCGGGTTTGGATGGAGGAGCAGAGGAAGTGAAGGCGTCGAAGTCGCCGAGGCCGCCCGCGGAACTAAGCGTGCGGGATTGAGACTGTTGGGCAGGGGGTGATTGAGGCTTGGAGGCGAAGAAGTTGCCACCGCCGCCGAACATATTGGAGGTTGATGTTGTGGACGGTGATTTCGCGCTAGAGAAGCTGTCGAGGCCTGAGAACGGAGAGGGCTTCGGCTCTGGGGCGGCGGAGAAGGAGAGGCTGCTGAAGGCGTCGTTCATGCCGCCAAAGGAAGACTGCTGTGGGGAGGGTTGAGACTGGGGAGAAGCAAGTCCGCCAAAGGAGTCTTGTCGGGCGTGTTGTTGTGGTTGGGGCGCTGCGGCAGGTTTAGAGGCGTATAGAGATAGGATAGATTGTTTGAGGTCGGGTCTCGAAGGGGCAGCGGCAGCAGGACCTGTGCTGGAGGGTCGAGCAGGTTGTGTGGAAGATGCTCCGCCCAAAAAGTCGAGGCCTAGCAACGAGTCACCCGCCTTGTTCTGTTTCGGAGGAGCAGTCTCTTGTCTTGGTGGCGCCCTGGTTCCTGCTGGTGGTCCAGTACTTGGTCGAGCAGGGGCAGGCTCGTCGCCAAAAAGGTCAATGGTCGGCTGAGGCTTAGGTTGAGGTGGTGGAGCGCGACTTGAGCTCCCTGCAAGACGTTGCGATGCTGAGCGTTCGACTTGGACCTTTTCTTGGACCTTGCTCAAAGGCTGCTTGTTTTGTCAGTCAAAGTTCATCATTGCTCAAATGCCAACACTCACTAGGTCGTCATCATCGGCCTCGAGGGTCGAAGGATCTGGCACCGGTCCCTCCATAGTCCAGCGCTTCGACTCATACTTTGTACGAATGAAATTCTCAATCTTTGCCTCTGACGGAACGTGTCCAGGTGCCAGCTTCGATTCCCAATACTTGTTCGCCCTCGCATTGCCCCACTTCAGCACACTTTGTAATTGCTCGTCTGTCCACGTATCGAGATCTACGGATTTGACCTTGCTGATATGCGTGCCCATGCCACGGTGAATGCCTGAGCAGCGGATGCATATGAAGACGCCGAGGTTCCAACTAGCCCATCGAGGGTCTGTCGTCACGGTTAGCTGATACCTGGGATAGCGATATTTCCAGGACTACCCACGCTTGTTCCTCTTGCAGTCGGCGCATGTCTTGTTGCCCTCGAGCTTGACCAGGTTCTTCAGCGTTGTGCGATTCTGTTCGGCGCGATCAGCGGCAGGGTTGGGCCGCCGTGACATTGTGGGGTAAGTGCTGTCGTGTGCCGCCGTCGGGTGTATGTGGTCGCCTTGGGGAGGAGGGGCAGAAGAGAGCGACTCGAGCCTGATATACGAAGGTGAAGGCGTAGAATTGGCGGAAGGGTGGACGGGCGATGTGTCGAGAGGGCCCTGTTCAGGCTTGAAGCGTTCAATGTTTCCTCACCATTGACGAACGCCAAGCACTGCTACCCATGGTCGGGTTGGCTACGGGTCCTCGCGAATCACATGCCGAGCTGTGCGTGTATCCTGCCAGGTTTCGGTGGAGTAGACCAACGTTCATGTAGCTACTGTGAGGCTGAGTATCTGAGTATCTACTCTGGATATTATTTTACTATTACTCCCGCGTCATAGCGGGTGGGCAAGGGCACCGTGTGTGTGTCGAGTGCCTTGCCTGGGTATCAAGATGGTGTATGCTACATATAATACAAGACTCGCTGCACAGGGTTGCTAGCAGACCTCAGGCAGGTCGAAATCTCCAGTCATCCCAATCTTCGTCCTCTGAATCGCTGTCTGCATCTTCTTCTTGGATAGCAGCAGTGCTGGGCGCAATGTCTGCCACCTCTACGGCGTGTACAGACTTGGTTCGTAGTGCCTCTCGCTGTTCGCGCAGTCTCTTGACGCGTTCCTCCAAGCCTTCCATTTCCTCAAACTCGTCTTCTAGTGCTCGAGCGGCGTCTTCCTTCTCGCCCTCCATTTCCTCGTCCTTTTTCGCCCGTTGCGCGCTCTGGTCTTGTCGTGCCTGTGCGGCGATCTCGGCTGCGGTCATGGGCGCAGATTCGATGACTGCATTGGAGTATGCGGTGGGTGGAGGCTGGGCAGGCTTCTCTCGGTTCATCTCGGTGAGGAAGGCATCCAACTCGGCTTCGGCTGCTGCGTCAAGAGGCGGGTTCGCAGCCTTTGGGGGCTGCAGTGGTTGTATAGTGGTTGCTGGCTCGCCACTTTGCGCTGCATCCGCCGGCGCATCGACTGGCGGCGGATCGTCTGTGTCGGCGCCAGCATCGAAGAAACCAGCAGGCACGCCAGCCTCCTCTTCTGTCCGTGTGCGCTTGCTCTCCTTTGCGCTTTGCTCTGCGGCTTTCCTCTTCTTGGAGGCGGGCACTGCCGCCGGGGCCGCTGACGGCTTCTGGGGCTTCTGGGCCTGCTGTCGTGCTGCGCGTTGCTGACGCAGCAGTGACCGCGCATCCGCCATGTTGCTGTGAGGCGGCGACCTGGGGGAAGGTTCTAGATGTGGTTTGATGGGCGGACTTGTATGTTAGTGTCCTGGGCGCGTGGTATTGTATTGTATTGTGCTGTGCTGTGCTGTGCTGTGTTATTCAGACTGCCATCCAGCGGCCTCTTCCCAGGGTTTCTGGGCAGGCTGGCCGCCATTCGCCAGCGGCCGCCCGGGCAGGGCCTGCGCATTACGGCAGCCAAGGCGGTCGGCAAAACGCTGCGTCCAAGCTTCCACCTCCTCACCCAACACCACCACCCACCTGGGCATTCCCGCACCCACACGACACCTTGCGCCCATCGTCCGCAACGCCGCCACCCTTCATCGCCTCTTCACCGAGCGCCCACAGCTGCGCGCTCCCACAGAGGTGTCCTTTGCATCCACCGCCACTGCTCCGACGCGCGTCCTGACTGCGCGACGGCCATCTTCGCGTCGCTGAGGGCTCCCGCCGCGCAAGAGGAAGCCGCGACCCGGAGACTCGCGGCAGCTGCCCCCATTGCGTTTGTTCCATAGTTGTTAGACGGCAGGGCGCGTTAGCTGGTCCGCACCGCTGCGCGCAGGGCGTGTTTGGGGCTTCTGTAGAGACTTTGTGCATCGTGTTGCGCCCATAGCTTAAGCTGTATTCGTCGTTGCCTCCATCTTGAGACCCATCATTTCCGTGTCCAACAAACACCATGACCGGTAAGCAGACACCACCAGAGCGTGCCCATGTGAAGCGGCGGCACGCCCCTCACCGTGTCGGCGCACACGCGACCCACCCCAAGCCTGGCACGCAAGCTGACATTGCCGCTACAGAAGAAACACGACGCTCCGGTCGCGCCAACAAGGGCCACAACCCCAAGAGAGATGTCCTCGACGAGCCGTCTCCCGCTGCTCCCAAGCTGCCTGTCAAAGCCCCCTCCAAGCCCGAGAAGAAGGCTGAAGGACCGGTCAAGGGGGGCAAGAAGGGCCAGGCAGTACGCGCGCAATCCACACAGTCTGCTGAGCAAGAAGACGACGAGGAGGAAGATGCCCTCATCCGCTGTGTCTGTGGCGATCAGCGCGACATTCGTGGCCGGCAGATGATTTGCTGCGACACGTGCGAAGCCTGGCAGCACAACAAATGTCTAGGACTGCCCGAAGGCGACTTCTGGAACAACAAAAACTACTATTGCGAGATATGCAAACCAGAGGATCACGTCGAGCTGCTTGCCGCCATGTCGAGGGGAGAGAAGCCTTGGGCGCGCAAGAAGGGCTCCAAGCCAAAGCCCCGCCCCAGCGATGTCAAGCTGGAAACCGCGTCTGAAAAGGCCAGTACACCACAGCAGTCAGCGACACCTTCACAGTCTGCGCCAGCCCCTGTGGACGCCCCGACACCGACTCCCGCCCCCGCTCCCGCGCAGTCCGAAGAAGTCACCAACGGCCAAGCAGACTCAAAGGTATGTGACCCCCTTCCTCGCCGTGCAGCTCTGACTGACATGCGACATCAGCCCGAGACCAAGAGTCAGCCGCAGTCCCCGCTCGGCGAAAAGCGCCGTCACGAGCCTACAGCAGAGAAGGCAAATGCGAGCAAGAAACGTAGGAAGTCTGGCCATCACGAGAGCAAAGTTGCTACCCAGAGCGCCCCTGTCAGTGATATCGATGCTCTGCCACAGAACCAAAAAGCCATCGCCGAGAAACTTCGTGAGATCCTTGCACCCCTGATCAACGAAGCTTCTGCTGCAAGAGGATATCGCATCCCCGATGGTCAGACTGCAAAGTCGCTGGCCACCCAGTTCACCCTTGAAATCAGCCATGCTGCCTTTGCAGCATACGGTGAGCCCTCTGGCATGGAGTCACCCTATTTTGCCAAGATTCGCATGATCATGTTCAATGTCAAGAAAAACACGGTGCTTGTGGACCGCATGCTTTCTGGTAGCCTGAAGGCGCCAGAGTTCGTCAAAATGGAAGCAGACGACATGGCCAGCGAAGATAAGCAGCGCGAGTACGCCGCGATGAGGGAAGCTGTTGAGAAGCAGGCCATCTTGACCGAAGAAACAGGACCGCGCCTACGCAAGACACACAAGGGTGAGGAGATTGTTGGCGAGGACGACACGGCGAATCATGAATTCAAACAGCCGGAACTGCGTGAGAGAGAAAGCATCGCCGAGGATACGGTGCAGTCGCCTGTTGGTAACCGTCCACCCCAGAGCCCCGCAAGTGCGACACGCAATCCGTTGTCAGTAGACACTTCTGGTGAGCAAGCAGACGGTCCACGCCGCCCCTCGACCAACTTTGACATCAACTCCGTCTTCAACAAAGTTCGATCACCACAGCATGATCAACAAGCGTCTCTACTACGTCGCACAAGCTCAATGCAAGTCCAGGACAAGCCATCAACTGCTGTCGATGATGCAGATGTAGATCGGCTGCTCAAGGACGAAGACAATGACGTCGAGATGTCAGGCTACTCATCCGACCCTACCGTCTGCTGGCAGGGTGCGATTCAAATGCAGTCGATGGAACCATTTGATGCCGTGGCTCGATTCGTCGCAGGTGGCGACTTTGGCCAAGTCGTTCCGTGGGAGAAGCTCCTCACAAATTCGCTCGCCGTGCAAGGTCGAATTGAAAGTGCGAAGGGAAACGACTACATCCAAGGCATTGCCAATACAGAGAGCCACGAGGTCGCTATACTGGCCGTCAGCCCCGTAACATCGGACGGACGCATCGTCATGGACCACCTATACACCTATTTCCAGTCACGAGGCCGCTGGGGGGTCGTCCCCGTGGATACCTCCGGTGACGGCATCTTGCGAGACCTCTATGTGATCCCCATCGAGGCCGGTGGCAGCAACCTCCCTCCCTTCATTGACATGCTCGAACACTGCACCATCGAGACACCTCGCAAAGAACACATGTTGATTCTCGCTCTCATCGCCAAACTGCCGGAGCTCAAGCCGCAGATCCCTCAACCCCAGCACTTCGAAGGAGGTTATCCCCAACAAGACCAGACACCGAGCCACGTGACGCCACTGCCGAAGACAAATGGTCCATCACCTTCCCCCGTCCCAAACCCCCACGCCCCGCAATTCTCCCCCGTAGCCCCGGGATTCCCTCAAGGTCCTTACGGAAATCCATACACGGCACCGCATCCACCAGCTGGCGGCGCCGCGCTTCCATTTCCCCTACAACCCCATCCGCCACATCCGCAACAGCAACATCATCATCAACAACAACCCACGCCCCCACTAGCCCCCCCACATCACCAGATTCCCCGCGCCCTAGAGATACTAGGCCCGTATATCAACGCCCCAGTCATCCAGAAGATTCTTGAGCTCAATATAAGCCAAAACCAGGCGATTAGCGAGTTGCAAATGTCGAATCTACGACATATTGTTGAGACGATTCCCGAGGCAAGGACGAATATGACTGTGCTTACTGATCATCTGAAGATGAAGAGTGAGGGTGGGGGAAGTAAGGGGCAGGCGTAGGGTGGCTCGTAGGGTGAGCATGTCAGGTGAAGTTAAGGGACGGCTTTATCAGCGGCGCTGGAGGCAAAGGCAGATGGTAAGGGTGTTCAAAGAAGGAGGATGCTGGAGATGGAGAGATTCTTGCGAGATGTTTGGTAGTCATGTTGTGCTAGGATAAAGGGGAGGTTTTTGTCCAGCTTACTGGCGTTGTCATGGCCCCGGATTGGTAGCCTGTCGGTCTAGGTCGTTGTTGGGTACATTGCTGTTGCTTCCTGCGATCTGATACCCATACGCGGAGCAACACACTTTTTTTTCTTGCGCTTGATAGGGCTTATCTTATTCCAGGTTTGTTTCTTGTTCAGTTACTTACTCAATGACTCACACTGATGGATAACGTGAATGTTAGATGTAGACTCGTTGACCAAAGATGAATGTGCATGAAGGTGTGTCAGTCCCAGGTGCAGGTGCCCAGGTGGTGAGGTTAAATCCACGTGACAAACCCCCCCCCCAAAACTCATGTCACAACCGTCTCATGCTCTCAAGACACTCACTACATGCTAACGACCTCACACACTTTCTCGTATGTACAATCCCCCGCGTGCTTCGCTATCTAGCACTCCAGCAGAACCTGCGCGTCTTTCTGTAGTCTTACTATAGCGTTGTTCTAGGCGGGCATTGAGTGTACCTAACCGCTTCCTGGAGCCGAGGCTCGAGACCAAGAACTGGAGACTCGAACGTAAGGCTAGACTTGACAGTCACCAGAGTCTGGGCCAGCAGCATTTTTTCGCACGCGTGATCCATTTTTGATGTTCGTTCAGTAGTGCACATCAGTGCCCTTGCGGTTGTCAGTCTTTAGGCGTAAAATTCTCGTTAAGCACGCACGATTCATGTTTGATGCTCGTACGATTTCAGACAGACTTCTTAGACCCTAAGTCCTCGAGCCTTGCGTTCTTGTTTTTCGGCGACTGGTATGTACGATACGCGCGATGCTGATGCTATGAGAGATGACTTTTCTCTCGTTACAGCGCATACTTTATTGTGGGTCGTGATATGTCGTTTGATGTGTTGGCGTTTGTAGCCTGCTGGTCACAGTCCGTCCGGGGCAGGCATAGCAAAGTGACTCCATGTCACTGACCTTGGCCTGGAATCTCAACTTCATCAATTCAAATCCGTATCCACTCTACCGCGCTTGTCGAAATCCTTTGCCGGCCGTTGAACCCCGTATTGAACGCCTGACGATATACTACACATTGCGGGACACCACCTCTACCGGTACTGCTCTGTGACGTACGCATTCCTGCGCCCGCTCAGCCCTACTCGAAGAGCATGCTCAGACGATCTTTCACTCCCAACTTCACATCTCCATTCCCACATCGTAGATGCCGTCACGAATCGTGATGAGGAAGTCCAATTGTGCGGCTGCTCTTCACGTGGCTCGTTGTTTCTCTCTTGGTCTAGATCACGCTACACCCTGGCAGATCAGCCACATTTTCCTAGCGTATCGTCAATTCTCTATCGCACCACTCAACACCAAGAGTTTTTTCACCATCGCAAGCCACGCGCCTTTTTGTGAGCTATGCAGCCGCTGATAGATGCTTTATCGACCCAGGCTTCAAACAGTGGCCCGTGCTAAAGTGCGGATTTGAGGAGAGACCAGCGTACACTAACGAGGATTGGCAAGGTCGGGTCAACATGGGGAAATACATTGCTCACGTACCTGCAGAAGTGGCTGTAAGCTTTTCCTTGCAGGGTCAAAGGATCTATGAGGTCGTCCGAATTGGGTGTAAAGCATCTGAAAGATTCATTCAAGCATTTCCATGGCTTGCGTTGTCTGACGGTATGGCTGAAGTAAGTAAGACGCGACGGTGTTTGGTGGGCACCGGCAGCTCCAGCACGATAGCCAGGGGCGCTTGTCAATAAAGACATGAAGCCCACCAAAGTACACTGACGTTTCCTTTAACGACTTTCTTCAGTTTGTTCACGGACCCGTAGATCCCCTCTCTACAGACACTCGCTCTCATCACCTTAGTTTAATCTTGTCATTCTTTATACACTAATTCTCAAGATGCCTTCCACTTCACTTCTTTTCGGGGTTGGCGCCGTCCTGTCTACGCTTTCTTCCACTGCTTTGGCGGCATCATACCAGATCAAGGATACCTATACTGCTAGTAACTGGCTGGAAGCTTTCGAATTCAAGCAGTATGACTTGAACGGTGGATTTGTCGAGTATGTGGATCGAGACACTGCCATGCAAATGAACATGTACTACACAAATGACGATGGTGATATCATGTTCGGTGTAGACTCTTCGGAAGAGCTGGACTACAAGACTGCAACTGGGCGAAAGAGTGTCCGTCTCGAAGGACGAAAGAACTACAACCAGGGTCTCTTCATCATCGATATCAAGACCATGCCTTCTATGTGCGGGCTGTGGCCTGCCTTCTGGAGTCTTGGTCAAGAGCCATGGCCGGTAAGTCATCTGGCATCCGTCAGATCCCATCGAGTCAAACTAACATGACTTCCTCGTCTAGGTCAAGGGCGAGATTGACATCATTGAGGGTGTCAACGACCAGTCCAAGAATAAATACGTACTCCACACCAACACAGCATGTAAAGTCAACAGTCAAGGTCAGACCGGAACCCCAGGTTTGACAGACTGCGCTCTCGACAGCGCCTCCAAGGCCGCTGGCTGCGATGTCAACGATGCTCGCACAAGCTCCTACGGCGCCGGCTTCAACTCGGGCAAGGGTGGTATCTACGCGATGGAGTGGACCAACGAGGCCATTCGCACATGGTTCTTCCCTCGTGGCTCCAGCATCCCTGCAAGCTTGGTCGCTGGCGCACCAAACACTGACGACTTTGGCCGTCCAGCAGCCAGTTTCCAGGGTGACTGCAACATCGAGCAGCGTTTCAAGGACCAACGTTTCATCTTCAGTAAGTCGAATGATCCTATCTAAATCAAACACACGCTAATATACTCACTCCAGCCAACAATTTCTGCGGTGAATGGGCCGGTAATGTCTACGATCAGTCCAGCTGCCCCAAGTACAACGACGAAAATGGCAAGCCCCTCAGCAGCATGGATATGTGCAAGAAATACGTTGCGGAGAACCCAATGGATTTTGGGAATGCTTTTTGGAAGATTAGCTCGTTCAAGACGTATACGAAGAGGGTTGTTACTAGCTCTTCGTCTTCGGTTCGCAGCTCTACTAGGATCAGTTCCTCTACCAAGGCCAGTTCCACCAAGGCCAGCTCTACCAAGGCCAGCTCTACCAAGGCCAGCACTACAAAAGCAAGCTCCACCAAGGCTACTCCTTCCACCAAGGCTACTCCTTCCACCAAGGCTACTCCTTCCACCAAGGCTACCCCTTCCACCAAGGCTAGCTCTACGAAAGCAAGCTCCACCAAGGCCAGCTCTTCCAACAAGGCCAGTTCCACCAAGGTTAGCTCTACAAACGCCAGCTCCACCAAGATCAGCTCCATCATGGCAAGCTCATCTAAGGCCAGTTCCACCAAGGTCAGCTCTGCGGTGGCCAGCTCTTCCGTAAAGGCCAGTTCTACTAAGATCAGCTCTACGTTGTCCACCAAGGCCAGCAGCTCTTCCGTGGCTCGCAGCTCAGGCTCCTCCAAGGTTTCAAGCGTCTCTGCATCCATCACTGCATCTCTGTCCCGATCTACAAGCACAAGCGCGTCAAACTCCGTACACAAGGACAATGTCTTGTCCAGCATCGTTCGGCACGGAGAAGATCTTCCTAGCAGCATTTACAGCGACATCCTCCCCAGCGCCACCGGCCACCCTGATGTTCTTCCGAACGCTTCCAGTTATCCTGTTGATCTCCCCAGCTCCAAGCCCCACGGACAAGATGCATCTAGCACTGTCTCCTACGACAGCGCAGTCCCGAGCTCTGTCTACGGTGGCGCTTATGACAACGACTACCCTGCATCGGCACCTTCCATGATTGTTCACCCCACCGATGCCTCATCACACGTAGTCTACCCAACCGTATCTAGCGCTACCCCATACCCGACTAGCAAGTATGATAGCCACCATGATGAGGACGAATACCCAAGCCATGACGCTTCGTCCAGCAGCGCATCTAACTATGGAAATGGATACAATGCTAAGAGCACCCCTGTCTACGGCGATGGCTACAACGCAAAGAGCACCCTCGTTTACGGAAACGGACACGATGCTAAGCCAAGCAAGCCAGTCAAGGGCAATGACTACCCATATCTCCCTGCCTTCACTCCTTTGTCTGCTTACCCTGAGGCTGCCACAACCAAGCCATCTTACGGAGGCGATAACAACTACGGAGGTCGTCCAGAGGGCTCGAAGACCACGTCTACCACGACCGTCACCTACGTCGATGTCTGCGAGACTGGCTACATAACCATCACCACCACCCACATCGTAACTTACGGTCCAGGCCCATCAGCCCCCGCCGCCGCTAAACCAACCCCAGGCGGCGAGTACCCCGTTCATCCTCCCCCAGGCTTCGAGGTCACCACCAAAGTATGCAACAAGGGCTGCGGCAATGGACCCAAGACCGTCACCGTGACTATCCCCGCCACACAGCACAACGAGTACCCAGCCACCACTCCTGTTCCTGCCGTTCCCACCGCACCCGTCTACCCAGGCGACAGCACTCTCCTATCCACCGTCTACCAAACCAAGGTCATCACCCTGAGCAAGATCCCCGTCCCAGCCAGCGAGTACCCCGCCCAGCACGCCTCATCTGTTGTCCATAACGATGACAAGCCTTCAAAGCCTGCACAGACACCTGAGGCCTACAAGCCCGGTCAGCCCGTCCAGCCGGCTGTGAAGCCCTCTGCTGGATACGGATACCCTGCTTCCAACGGCACTGTGCACTACAGCACTGGTGCTGCGAAGCCGACGGCTAGCAAGACAGGGTACAATGTTCCTCAGTTCACTGGCGCGGCTTCAAGTGTGCAGGTTGGAGGTGTTGTTGCTATGCTTGGGTTTGCGGCGATGTTGTTGTAAAGGGTTGGTGCAGGTTTGTGAAGAGGTGATGATGCGATTGTGTATTTACGTTTTCATTCTGTAGATAATTTATATTGTGTAATTTGATATACGCCATGTTGAGTTGATTGACTAAAGTTCTCATGGATAAATATTTGAGGTTTTTTGGTATGGTTGTGGTTAAACATACAAGTTCGTCTGTAGACTTACTCGGAAACTAGCCTTAACCTTGCACCACTGCTGTCTAGACTCACACTCGTACTCTTGGCAATATCCTTCATCTCTCGCTTCCCGCTGGGTTGTGTTTCGTCTACTAGCCCGTCGTCCACTTCCGAAACGATGTTGCGAGCACTGAGCTCTTCCACAATCGATCACTCTCGATGCCTCGACTCTCGATACCAATATCAACAAGGAACGACATGGTGAGCCAAATCAAGACTGCTGGGGATGTTATCCAAGGCCATTTGATCCGTATGCAGGTCGAGTTGTACCACATCATTTTCAGTTGTCCAGATGAGGCTTCAATCCCATGTGTCCTGATAATAGCAGACATTGAAGTCGCCATACTTTCAAAGACATTGTCTATTGTCGTAAAAGTGATATTTCCCTCTTGGAAGATTTGGCGCAAATAGATATTGCCCCGATTGTTCATGAATCCCCCACTCCATTGCAGCTCCTTCTCTTCAAACATGTCAATGAAATACAGCGAGATTCTATCCACGGAGTCTGCGCTGAGACTGTACACGCAGTCTTCGGGGTTAAACCAAGTCATTGCATCTTCAGCGGTGATGTTCTGGTTCGGTTGGAAACTTGGGCGCGCGTCAACGTTGCCGAAGGCCACTTTTGTGTATCCGGGATTAGGCGTACTTTGACGATCACAGGTAACACGGGTGCCGTTTCGTAAGGTCTGGCTAGTTGCGAGTTTGAAGGGTAATATTTCGCGTCGTCAGGCGGCGGCGATATCATGTCTCTTTGCTGGAGAGAGTACACGTTGAGATTGACAGGTGTCACCGACGACAAGCATTCTTTCAGTACAGCGTTTACAATGCTTACTACATAAGTATTTACCACGGGTGAAATTGAGCAGCTGATTGCCGAGTAGTTTTTGGTGTCGGTGCTCGGCCTGTATATCATCCTGGCAGAAAGTAGCGAGCTTGGATCGAGCGATGAAAGCCCGGTCGACAGGACAACGAGACTTCCTGTGACCATAAGGCTGACATTCCTCTGTGGCGAGCCCGCAGATTCGCCGCCCAGATGCAGATAGATGGTCACAAAATCGTTCCGATCAGACATTTCTTCGACTTGCGATGAAACATCATCGCACTTATGAGTTACTGCAAGCGTTGAAAATGAGACTCCGTCCTCGAATGGAAAGGTGCAATTGCTTGTTGCGCAATTATGCGAGAGTATGTTGGTATAATCCTCGACGGGCTGAATATTACCGGTTGTAATGGCAGCGACCATAGGCGGATAGACATCTGCACTATTCATCATCATAGGCCCTGAAGCGTTAAACGTTGGCTTCGGAAACACGCACGAAAGCAGCTGGATTAACCTGGATACCATCCTGAAACTGGACCAATTGTTGAGTGAAGAATCCTGTATGTGAGGCAAGTATGGTGATAAGAGCACCCAGTTGCGCAATTGGTCTGGAAAAAGACGTGTCAATCCATGGACAATTCCCAACGTCACATGGGCAGACTTACGATATTCTGGTCCGCGCAAGCTTACGCAGGAACACAATCGAACCCCAAGCACCTCGGCTTGCTCCATCAAAGTGCTCCATATCAGCTATACTTCTCGGTCGACGAAACTATTGTTATTTCGACTGGCTGATGCCCGCAATGGTAAGCCTTGGAGTGCAGAAACGAAGCCCGCACATCTCACCTTCTGCAAGTATTACACCAACACTAGCCCTTATGAGCAGTGCGTAACATTGATATGATCGAGTTTATGGTGACGAGCTGCGGCCATTGCGGTAACGGTCTATTCTGGTGCGTCAAGAGCGTCAGGATCAGGCCTCCTAACGAGAAGATTGTGACGATGCAGGCGAATATCTCGGCTGTCCAGCTCCTGTTCCATTGTCGCGAGATCCAGCCGAGCGGAACGGATAGATTCTTGCGCGCCTTTGGTGTTTTCTTTGGAGCGCTAGTGCTGGTTGATGAGGGGCTTGTCGTTGTCGTGGATGAAGCTCGGGATGTTATGGACAGAGTCGCAGCTGCCTGATGTGATGGCGGTATGTCTGGCCGATCAAAGTTGTGCATGTCTGAGACAAGCAACGGGTTTGTCGTGAGCTCTTGTAGTTTAATATTCACGTTCGAAATGTGGAAAATCTTTTAGAGTCGTGAATGTCAGCTACCAGGATGGAAATTTATAAGTACGGAAGACCGGCCGCAGTGGGCATAATGCTGGGATTGAAGCACTGCCATCTGTGCGACTGTTTCATGAGGTCCACAACCTTTGCCAGCTTTCCCCCTTCAATAAGCTGCAAAGGTCAGCGAGGCGTCAAGGTCCAATAGACGACTGCCAGTGTGTTACATAACACTGTTGCGGCCCCCTTTATGATCCAGAGGTTCCTGGCAAAGGGGACTCGTCATGCATCTGTATTCTGAAGCACTCGCGACCAAAATTAGTATTTATGTACAGTGCTTGAATTCCATCGCATGTGCAATGGCGGAATTACACTCAACTACTAGCCTGAACATGCACACTTCAAAATCTTCGTCTGTGTACCATAGCATATCATGAGAACTTCAAAATGTACCAAAGCTACCTTGAGACACCAAGTAGAGAAGGTGAGCTAGATAACATGTGATTTAGAGAACGCTTAAAACGACTCGTCGCAGCCAAGCATTGAACGTGATTCAATATGGGTCAACTCCAATCGCCTTTGATACTTCATCGATGAAAACACTTTACCCAAAAGAGTTACTGTCACTTCCCCGCCATGGAGTCAACATTGGTGGCTTTCTACTAACGTCTCAACCAAATCGATGACCACTATCTTTATGCTTCTCTCTCGATCTCTTAACAAAGCGCTCGAATGGAAAGCCACAATACAAGCAAGTTGACAAATCCGCTCATGCTCACGGTAGATCGGTCTTAGGAGCTCCCTTCACTACCTTGAATCCGCCAGGCTGCAAATACTGAAACACCTGCTTAGGATCATACTTCTTCGCCACCTCCCTCAATCTCTGCTTATTCTTCTCCCCATAACTCCCAATCGGATCCTGATACTCGGATGCATAATTCAAATACACAAAGTCGTTGTCCAACCCCGTCCTCCTCGCCTCAGCCTTAATCAGCGTAATAATATTCGAAATCACTTGGTGGAATCTCTGCTCATCCTCTGCTTTATTCCACGCAGCATTGAAATTGAGAATAAAGTATGGGCCATTCTCTGGATCGAGCCCAAGAGCATTTCCCCCGTTCTTCTGCATGGTATTTAGAGCGCCTTGGGTTATGGGCTGGATAGCCATGATGAGCAGGATTTTTTCCACGTCGGAAATGGTGGCTTCTTGGGCGTAGAAGATGTTTACAATGAATTGGATCAGGATTCTGTCCATTTTGAGACTGATGCCCCACCATGTTTGGTAGGCGCCGGGGGCAGGGGCTCCCTGGTTGAGAAGGTCTGACATGCCAGACATTGGGCGTAGGCCGGTGGTGTCGTCGATGGCGGTAATGTTGTTCCAAGACGAGAAGACGGACGCGTTAGTGATTGGTTTAGCGTAGTGCAGGTTTGCGAAGGCGACTTTGCCTATGCCTGGGGCGCTGGCGAAGGTCTTTGTTTTGTTAGCTTGTCCCTTTTTGGTTCGTTCATCTAGCTATGATGGAGTTTTCATACCACAATCTGAGCAGCATCTTCGTCCTCGGCAGAACCAGTGATTGTGAAATCATAGATAGCGTTCAGTACATCTGGGAAAGAACTCTCAAGGTAGACGCGCTGACCTCCCCACATGTCACCCAGTGGAAATGCGACAAGTTTGAAGTTAGTGACGACTCCAAAATTGTTGCCTCCACCTCGTAATGCCCAATAGAGGTCAGCAAAGGTCTTCGCGCTGACGTTGATAGCGAGACCCGATGCGGTTACGAGCTCGTAGCTCTCCACGTTGTCACAGGCCCAGCCACGTTTAGTAGCAAAATGCGATATGCCTCCGCCCAGAATAAGTCCTGGTACACCCACAGGTGCCATCTTTATCCAGCAATCAGCAAAGTTCTTGCGACTCAAGGTAGGCAAGTATTTCAACTTACTCGTCCTCCTACAACACTCAGCCCTTTTTTCTCTACAGCAGTATAGACATCGACCCACCGGAGACCAGGCCCAATATCAACAGTTTGGTGATCAGCTGCTACATCAGCATGTGTGAAGTTCTCTAAAGAGATCGTGATACCATCCTCTATGCTAGACGCACCAGCCCAGGCCGCGTGACCGCCGCCTTTCACAGCAAACGGACATTGGTACAGTCGAGCAATCAGCACCACCGTAGAAACATCCAAAGTCTGGGCTGGTTTGAAAACGCATGATGGGTTTAAGGCGGCTTGTTGAGCGGACCAGTAGGCACCAGTGAAGGCATCATACGCAGAAGAATTTTGAGAAAAGACTTTGTCGCTATCGCTGCCAAAGAGAATATCCAGGGATGTGCACTATATTCATTATCAGCGTGTACATTCTTCATGAGCTTGGTGAAGAGAAAATTGTGTTTACCGCAAGTGAGCAGGATGTGGCCACCGAGTGTTCATTGAGCGCAGTTGCGTTAGATTGAGGAAATGGTACCGGCAGTGATGAGACGTCCACACCAATTTCCAGAAGAGCCGCCCCCACATCAAAGTCTGGTGACTCGAAAACAGCACCGCTTTGAGCTGATACACCTAGTAAAAGCCCCATGGCCGGAGCGACACAAACGGCTCGCATGACTGCAGAGTATATGAAAACCTGGATGAAAGTGGTGATGAAGGTTAGGTGTCTCTAAAGATTTGTAGGGGTTGAAATGCCCAAACTCTCCCGTGCCCTGAGACGTTGGCAATTTGATGGGTGGTCAGCAAACCCAGGCACTGGGCTGGCTAAACAGCGGTAAGATGTCTTTGCTAATGCACGAAGTACATGCCTAACTCGGAATACGTCGAGGTTGCGCAACGGCTCGCTTGCTAGGATGCTGATCCGCCAACCCTTGATTGGGAATTAAAAAGGCCAACTAGATTCAGTGGACATATAAGAACATCAATCGAACTTTTCTGCTACCGGAAGTTTCAACGTGTGATTGAAGAGAATTTGCAGGTTATATCAGTGGTTTGAACCAGGAGGATGAGACGAATACGGAAAAGCTAGAGCATATAGGGCCTGGTATCTGTCCGTCATAGTCGATTGTGAGGACGTGCTTTTTCAACAGCGACGACACACATCGGGGTAAGATAGGATATTTGATTCGCCAACAAACTCCGATGCCCTCACCATTCGTTTCATCAATCACCCTTCCTTTCCCCAGTCCCGAAAACCCTCCTCCAAAGCAAAAAAGTCTCATAAGTCCGACTAGCATACCGCTCTTTCCCCCACTCATTCAATCCCTTCATTTGCGCCGCCTGCTCTATGCACAATGGCTGCTCTACACCCTGTACAAGCACTTGCTCCTCCCGCATGTACGGGTAGACATTCGCAGCACTGCCTGGGATTCTACGATCTGCGGTGGCTGTTAAAATATTCACGATGGTTTTGACGCCGATGAGACCTTTGATGTTGTCGCCGAGGCGTGGAAGGATTTTGTTAAATAAGGCGAAGATGAAGCGGAAGAAGCGCTGTAGGGTGCCCCAGACAATGCCAGCAGGGGCGTAGTTCAGTACATCGCCGTAGATGTCTCCAGAGCCTGTTTGCTTGGGCGAGGGGGATGTGAGGCGAAGACGAAGGGTTTCGACTTCCTCGTCGAGATTCGGAATGATGGGGTTGGGAGAGTCTGAGTCGGTAGCACGGATGCCTTCAACGAGGTAGCGGAGTACTGCATCGCTGAGGACTTGATTGGGATAAATTGTGCGTGAAAGGAGGTCTGGAAGCCAGCCTATTAGGTCTTCGACCCAATTTGCGGGGCTTTGGCGCACGAAGCGAAAAGTCATGCGTCCGACATCGTAGTGTGTGCCGGGAAACCACTGTTGATGGACGATGGCCTTTTCTTTCTCTTCGCCCTCACTCGAAAATATGAGGCAGGGTTGAAATATCCACAGTCTATCATGCAATGCTGGCGCATGGTACACATGCTGCACCACCGAACTGACGTGCTGATCGAAGAACTCAAACGGACTCCAGTCGAATCCAATCCCTGCATTCAAACGAGGTATTCCCAGCGCACCTACTGTGTCTATGAGTCCCATGAACTGTATCGGGCGTTTGACAGGCCATACCCTTCCTGGGTTTCCCTTCTCGCGCTGGCAAGCGTCTGAATTGGGCGCATCGACAGGTAGGTTGGAGCGATATGTCCTAAACACCTCATAACATAGTGTTTGCAGTTCTTCTTCGGTGTATTCGGGCAGCCGTTTGATAATGCCACAGTTGTTGATCATACCCGCAACACAGCGCACGGTGAATGCACCGCGGCTAAATCCAAAAACCCAGATTTCATGATCGGAGGTAAAGTTCTCAACAATGAACTTGTATACACTGATACATTCGTCCCCAATTGCCGAGGCAGTCGCGCCGTCCCAGATGTACTCGAGAAACGTGCGATTGAGTCCTACACCTTCTTGATAGCCGGCTATGATGTCAGGTTGGGGGTGACTATCAACGCCATTCGACTGTGCTGCAGCCCATGCCGTACGTTTGTGAGGCTTGATGTGATGAACAGTTGCAGGCTTCTGATCCGGGGCGTCGTTGTAATGAACTTCGCCAACCATGTTTGCAAGTTGTCGAATGTTACTTGGAGGCGCATTCGCAACGGCTGTTTCGCGGCCAACCCATGTTCCATCGCAGAAAACAACGAGACGCTTCGAAGGACGAGGCGATACTGCGGACGGCATGGTGTAGATGTCGCTGTCCAAGTAGGTGCAAAGGAGAGAAATGTTGTGTCGAAATGCAGTCAGTAGAGCGAGGCCTTGTGCGAATACAGCCACGCGAGCAGGTAGATCAATGCTCGAAGATTCGTCGCCCTTTCTCTGTCCCTGGGGCCCGATGATGTTCACCGGTCAGCTGCAGTCGCCTCTTGTTGGTGGTGTCCGGGGGTCGAGCGCGTGCCAATGACCCCTGACTTGGTGTGCCAGATGACCCAACGGAACGGTCCGAAACACGATATACAGTCCAACACAGCCACAGCGGAGGACAATGATACATGGCCTTCAGCATGACCGACACAAGATGCCTCACAAACGCGTAAACACGGTGTGACGTCATGATGTGCGGTTGTCGGGTGGCTAGCGTGGTAAACACGCTCCTCTCTGCCAAGGTCCTGATAGTGGCCATGCATATTTTAGGCATGTCAGAGCTCGTATGCTTTTAGAATGATTACCAAAAGGATAGAGCTGACCCCATATGAACGGGCGTTGATCAGTTCTTCGAGAAGTGTCAATGCCCGAGAATCTCGTCCATCGTTTCCCACATGTGTCGCTGCATCACTACTCTTTTCTCAACACTGTCTCTTACCTCGACTTCTTCCACAGGCTTGTCGTCACCTTTGTATAATCCCTCTGCGTCCCTGGCAAACTCGTCCAGCACAGCTTTGACTCTCTCGGCCACGTGCTTGACGCCCTCGATTTCCTTCTTCTTGCGTTCGACTTGGGCCTCCATCTTCTCGATCAACGTCTCGCGCGCCTGGTGTGGTCGATATTCGTTGATGAGCGCGTGCATATTGGTTTCGAGGGTCGTCATGTCGGCTAGAGTTTCCGTTCGCATCAAGGAGGTTGGATCGCTAGCCACGACGCCGAGAAGTTTGAGATAGGAGAGGAGCAGGCTGCGCACACAGCTGTAGAGCTTTTGCTGGTGCGTGAAAGCGGCGAAGGCGTCTGTTGCAGCTGTTTCTTCGGGAAGCTGGGTGTACTTCCATCCCTCGGGAAAGATGCCCTCGATTCTTAGATTGTTGCTTATCAATTCCATGTTCTTGTCAAACACGTTTGTGCCCTTTGCCGTTGCCTTTTCGTTGAAGACGTGGAACTCGTCGTCGTCGGCAGGGGGGTCGGGTGGGATCAGGTAGCGCAGTTCGGTGGGAAGGGCGAGTATCTGTGCTGCAGCAAGCCTCGAGGCAGTGGCCGCGGCAGGTGCGGGCGTGGTGTCTCTGCCATTTGTGCCATTTGTGCCATTTGCAGTCGCATGCTCAATCTCTTGCAAGCGCGCAAGATTCTCGGCCGTGAAGTGCTTGAAGAAGGGCGGGGGGTCGGGGAAGAAGCTGAGGGCCGGCGGGTCCGCGTCTTCTTGCTCGTGAAACGGCGAGGGATCAGCCATGACGCTATCTATCGACGCGTTCGATCCCACGGACGGCGGGATCAGAGGGCAGCGCCTGAGTGTGGTGATGTTGTGGGCAGCCGTGGTGCTCGATTTCGAAGGCGCGTGCAATCTTCCAAGGTTGGGACGCTGGAAGGTGGGCGAGCTCTGACCACCCAACATCTCCCGAGGTCTGCCCTAGCTTGTACTGTCACACTGTGTAGGTATCCAAGGATGCTGCCCCACCACCCCGCATGCGCAAGCCTGTACAGTACAGTAGCCACATGCCCGCAATGGCCGACTGGTATGCTGTGCTGGGTCGGACAATGTCCACGATGCCGATACATCCCCGGCAACGATTCCCAATTACTCCCACACGGCCTGCTTCATTACAAATCCGCACCTGCACCGACGGCTAGTGCCGAGGATCACGGCAGGAGCTAGTCGACGAGGCTACATCATACATACCGGCCATGTATAAGTCATGTCTGCAACCGTGCGGGCACCGGCACTTCTGCAACGACGCTTTGCTCGAGCCCTTTCCAACTCCCAACGAAGCCTCGCAAGCCTCGCAAGCCACCGACCCAGCATGTCGACACAAAAGGCTGTAGTCCACAAGTCAAAGGGCGTCTCCGAGCTGCGGACGGATGTGCCCCTACCCAAGCTTCCCGGCGACGACTGGATCCTCGTCAAGACCAAGGCAGTGGCGTTGAACCCCACTGATTGGAAGAGCATTGAAAACGCCCCGTCGCCCGGTGCAATTGTAGGCTGCGATTATGCGGGCAACGTAACCGAGGTTGGCAAAGCTGTCACCAAATTCAAGGTCGGCGACAAGGTCGCTGGATTCGCCCGTGGAGGTAAGGTCATCATGGCCAAGTGCGACCGAGTGTGTCGTCTCTAACATCGACCAGGCGATCCAGCAGACCACTCCAACGGCGCTTTCGCCGAACACATAAAGGCCAAGTTTGGTATCCAGATCAAGGTCTCTGACAATATCTCCTTCGAATCCGCTGCGACCCTCGGTGTTGGCATCTCCACCGTCGGGCAGGCTCTATATCAAGAACTCGGCCTGCCCTTCCCCCCGGAGAAGGTCAAGGAGCCTACCACACTTCTCATCTACGGCGCCTCAACTGCAACCGGCACCCTAGCCGTTCAATTCGCCAAACTCACGGGCCTCAAAGTCATTGCAACAGCGTCACCGCATAACTTTGACCTTGTACGTAAACTGGGCGCCGACCAGGTCTTTGACTACAAGGACCCAGAGTGCGGTGACAAGATTCGCAAGGCCACCGATGATAAGCTCAAGCTTGTGTTTGATTGTATCGCGGAAGGTAGTTCTCCGGATATCATCGCAAAAGCTCTGAGCTCATCTGGCGGCCATGTCTCAACGCTGTTGCCAGCCAAGAGCTTTGGCGGAAGGGACGACGTGAAGCACAATTTCACCTTCGCGTACACTTCATTGGGGGAAAAGTACGATGACCGGTTCCCCGCAAGTCAAGAAGACTATGAGTTTGGCAAGAAGTTCTGGGCTCTTGCGGAAGACCTCATCAACAGTGGCAAGGTCAAGACACATCCCACCGAGGTTCGCAAGGGGCTCGAGGGTGTGCCACAGGGACTGAACGACCTGAAGGATGGGAAGGTCTCGGGTGTGAAGCTTGTGTACACGGTTGAATAGTCTGGGCTTGAGTGCTCCATTTACTACTATCTAGGTCGTTTCAGAAAGAGCGAATAAGTAGGACTGTACATACATACATCCAACATTGTTCATTGCGCTGGGAGCAGTCGGACTGCGGACATGACTGACGGTCCGTTCACTCTCCAGAGCCGCACGTCTCTACACATGATGACGGACTTTGAAAGACAAATTTCCCAGAAAAATATCTCAAAATCAAGGATTCAAGCGCGATATCCCAAGATTGGCATCAAAGATCAACATTGGCGGTCCTCGAGCACAGACTCTTGAAGCCCCGCGCAATGTGAAAGCCACTGCCCGGGTGAAACCCTCCTTGATACGCCCTCTGCCTCCTCCATTCCCGCAACTGGGCAACTCTACACGTTCAAAAGCCAGCCGGCGCTCAAGGCTCCCAGCGTCTTTGCAACTGCACGCGATGCGGCCTTATCCAACAGCAACTGCACGCGCATGGCGCACGTCAGCTCACCGTTTTCTCGCACCGGACGGAAGATCTGCGTCTCGGATCCTCACGCATCCATGCCGCTAGCACGCTTGAGCCTCTTTCCAGCGCACCAAACGCCCACGCATCTCTATCGAATTGACGGGGCCCTCTTTTCCCGAACCCAAGTGTTGCGATGGGAAAGCTTGATCCAGTAAAGCTCTGTATGCAATGTGGCGCGGCGACGATGTGATCCGAGGTGCTGAAGAACAGTTTAACACGGATGATCCTCTCGCGCGGTCTGCGAGCGGTTACGTTACGCCGAAGCATCGTTCCGGACCTTTTTTCTCACTACCTTGATTAGTTGGGCAATTTAATGATTGCTCAGTGCGACCACCACCGTGCAACGTCGTTGGTTTAGTGCACCGCTGTTGCACCGCGCGCGATTCCGCCAAAATGATGATAAACGACTGTCTTGACCTGGCGCTGGTCTGCCATCCTGTCCTCGCTTTCCTCACCATTCAACGATCCAAGATGCACGCCCAACCGTCGAAATGGCAGTACTTTCTATTTTCATTCTTTCTCATACTCGCAGTGCGGTATGCGAGTAGCACAGCCATCGAGACGCCAGTCGCCGATGGAGTCCTGTGTCAATCACAAGACTCGCCGAACCCGATTGCTTCGATATATCCGAACAATGCGACAGGCACATTGAACGGGACGATTGCTGTTCTTCCGATATCATTGAAGCTGGCGCGCCAGCTGATTCCAGCAAAGTACAAGATCATGGAACATGCGTACCGGGATTTGCTGCCCAAGTTCCCAAAAGACATGTATCCGGCTTTCATGCAAGCGGTGCATGATCATGATGTTCAGGCGTCTGGTTTCAAGATCCCAGATTTCTCTGTAAGTTCCCATGGTAGATTTCAGGCGGGAAGGGGACAAGGCTGACAAGGCTACCAGCGCGCCGGCATCGAATTTCCCTTCCTCGACCTCCTTGGTGACAACAGCACATCATTCAAATGGGCACCATCCCTCCTCATGACCGCCACCAACGCCATCGCACTAAAAGGCGCCGCCGACTACGGCACAAATGTCTACCCGGCAACCTTCAAACCAGAGTGCGACGCCTACGCCGCAAGCTCGATACCAGGGATCACCACGTTCTCTTCAAAAAGCGTTGCAGTTGGCAATGCATCCTTTGCTATCCAATTCGCCAAAATGAATGAGGAAGTGTACCCGCTGAGCTATTTCAAGAATGTGACAAATCAGCCAATGTTTGCGGATGGCAAGACGTGCGACAACATGATCAGGTTGTTCAACACGAGTGTAACAACGTCCCCGAACCGCATTGATCAGGTGATAGGATCAGTGCAAGCCAACATTGCGCCTTTGAAGGGGGTTATGTCGTGGAACGGCGTGTACGGGCTGAGATTGGACACGGCGTTCGTCGAGAACAACTATCTGCCTTGTGAGAGCTTGCGGGGTTACGGAACAGGCTGAGGGCTGAAGGACAGCAAGCACAAGGTGTTTCCCGCTACTGAAGAAAAAAACATGATACCCATAGAGACACGAAGACGGCTATAAGGTAGAGATTTAGCGTCAATTGATCGGCTTTCCACCGGCAATACAGTTCTTGAAGACCAGAATAGAAACTTACAACACGCCCTGTCAACAAGATCAATTTCTAACTAAGCATGTGTGTGCAGCAGGGTACTCACGTAACCCGTAGAATGTATGTTCGCCGAATAATCCGAATGTTGATTGGTGGGCTCGTCATTATCGCCAGGAGAGCATAGCTCCAACGCCTCCAAATCTACTCCAACACATCTCCAACGAGGTTGTACGTACAGTAGTAGGGCGTTGTTCCATGCCTCGAACGACGGCGCGGCCCCGTGATAATTGGACGGAGGAGTGGGCTTACAACTTTAGGCAGCTTATCCTCCTCTTGCTACTATTCGACGCACGTTGCTAGCGCTTGTACACTACTATATTCTGTGGAGCGGAAGTTGCTTAGAAATCGGCGCAGCGAAACACTATAGACGTATGCATTGCACAGCACACATGGAGCTGCAAGATAACGACATGGTAGCAGAGGTTTATTATTTTCTTGAACAGGTAAGAGGAGTGTTGCTCGGGTGCGATAGCCCGCAGCCGGTGCATACTCAGTACGTCGGCATAGACAGTCTCGAGTTACGCGGGAGCAGTCAGCAATGGGTAAGCTCTCCAACCGCCATTCCATTGGCCCCGCAATTGCACTGCAGCCAGCATGTTGCCTTCAACACCAAGCAGTCCACGCTATCGACGACTGCATGTCACATCTTACAAATCAGCGTTGTCGGTTTTGTCTGGCTCACGGTGACGTTGGTTCTGCTGAATGAGGCAAGCGGGGGTTCAATTGTGCCCCGCAACAGGGGTCTGTGGTGTGCTTTGCTCAGGGTCGCAAACGTCATGGTCGGACTTTTCGAGAAGAGTGGGAGTAGAGTATAAAAATTGCAAATGCCCTCCCACTCTTTGATTTCGACTTCAGTTTCGTTGCCAGGTTCAAACTTGACCACCAGGACCCAATCTTTCGCATACACACACACACGGCGCAAAAAGAGAGCAATCGTCACAATGGGTGAAGATACTACGCACTCGCATCACGCCGTCGAGAAGGACATCCCAGAGGATAAGAACTCGGAGCAGGTGCCCAAGCAAGATGAGCTGAGAAACAAGGCTGCGCCCAACGTATGTTCAGTCTTCCCCGTCCAAGGTTACTTGCTAACAACTGCAGGCCCCATACTTCACCCCGGAGCAATCCCCCCCTGCAGGCACCGCACTTGCCATGCTCGATGGCAGTGACAAGATCCCCAAGCTCTTCCAGTCCCTCAAGATTCGTGGTCTCGAGATCCAGAACCGCCTTGCTCTTTCACCTCTTTGCCAGTACTCTGCCCAGGATGGACATTTGTCAGACTGGCACGTGGCTCACTTGGGTGGAATCATCTCGCGTGGCCCTGGTCTCAGTCTCGTTGAGGCCACGGCTGTCCAAGAAAACGGTCGCATCACACCTGAGGACGCCGGCCTGTGGAAGGACTCTCAAATGGCGCCAATGAAGCGCATCGTCGATTTCGCCCACTCTCAAAACCAAAAGCTTGGCATTCAGCTTGCCCACTCCGGCCGCAAGGCCAGCACCGTCGCTCCATGGCTCAGCAAAGGCGATATCGCTACCAAGGAGATGAACGGCTGGCCCGACAATGTCCACGCGCCATCCGCCATCGCCTTCAACGACCACCACTGCACGCCCAAGGCCATGACACTAGATGACATTGAAAAGTTCAAGACCGACTTCAGGGCAGCCATTGAGCGCGCTCTCAAGGTCGGTTTCGACACCATCGAGATCCACAACGCTCACGGATATCTTCTGCACTCCTTCCTATCCCCCGCATCCAACAAACGTACCGACAAGTACGGCGGCTCCTTTGAAAACCGCACTCGCCTGACCCTCGAAGTCGTCGAGCTTGCGCGCCAAACCATCCCAGACTCGATGCCCCTTATCCTCCGCATCAGTGCAACCGACTGGCTCGAGGAAGCCGGAATCGAGGGCTGGACCGTTGAGCAAACCGTCCGTCTCGCCGAGATCCTGGCCACAAAGGGTGTAGACCTCCTTGACGTGTCCTCTGGCGGTCTTCACGAAAAGCAGCACATCCACGGTGGACCAGGTTACCAGGAGCCTTTTGCCAAAGCGGTCAAGGACAAGGTTGGCGATAAGATGCTGGTGGGTACTGTGGGGAGCATTACGGATGGCAAGCAGGCCAACGAGTATCTGGAGAAGGACAACCTGGATGTGGCGTTTATTGGTCGCATGTTCCAGAAGAACCCGGGGTTCGTGTGGCAGTGTGCTGATGATTTGGGGGTGGAGGGACGGTGGGCAAACCAGATTAGGTGGGGTTTTGGAGGACGGGGAAAGAAGTAAGTTATTATTATTCTTTTGCTTCTTCTACGTTGTTTGTAGGAGTGTATATTTGGCCTGTATAATACTTATGTCAAAGGGGGGGGGAGCTTGGCTTAGAGAATGGTATCTGTAGAAGGCGCTTGGATAAAGATATCAAAAGTGCAGTGGACAGCACAGTTTAACGTTGTACACAGGGACCACGTCGTCAACAAAAAGGCATTTGCGAATGAGGCTGCGTTCTCTTTGCACAAGGTTGATTACCATAGGTAACTATACAGCGATCGTATAACTCGAGAAAATCAAGAACTTATCTCAATTCAAATTGCTTTGCCGCGCCTGCAAGTACTTTTCTACAGTTGCATCATCCATGTCGTCGATCTGGGCATGTGCTGATATCGTCGAATGCTGCCTGGTGTCATCGTCCTCGGTGTCTGAAGATGATTCCGAGGCGGTGGCGAAGCCTAGCGCGGCGTAGACACCATAGATTGATGTCGCGAGGGTTGAAGCGGCGGCTGTTGCAGTGCTGATTATTCCTCCAATACCTTCCTGCTCCTTTTGTTCAACGACCGTCGTCTCCAGGTCTTCCGCTCTGGACTCAGGCACCGCATCCCTTTGCTCATTATATTTTTCACTGTTTTCTTCGACCTCATCGGCATTATCGGCTTGTCCATCTTCACTAACTCTGGTCACACCCTCCTCCCCAATCTCGTCTACACCAGTCCCACTCCCCACCCCCCTCCTCTTCGTCTCCTCCAACTCCCTCCCAAACAACAAGCTAAAAATCACACAAACCCCGACATCCCCCTCCTTCTCCCTGAGCACATATCTAAGATGATGCGTCTTCTCATCCACATACCGCGCAACCCCGACACTAAACCCAGGCAACCTCAACGCAAAATTCGCAAAGTCCAAATGCGGATTGAAAAAATCAGCGTGATACATTCTATCCTTTTCAAAGGTAAAAGAAGATAGTGCGGAAGGGGAGAGGAAATGTTTGCGTCTCTTCTTGTAGGACGATGGGATGTTTGTTCGAAGTTTTGATGCCGAGGAGCTGGTTGCGCCTTCGGTGATGATGTTTTTGCTTTCTTGTTGCAGACGGGAAAGTTGTGTGCAAGCATCTTCACAAGATGTTAATTCGCCAATGGAAAACGCAAACCAACTGCTCAACGCCGGACCATATAGATAGGGCTCCTCTGCATACGGGTCAGCATATAATCCCGGATCTAACCAGCTCGTTGCAATCTTCAGGGCGGTTTTGGTGCCGGGGGGTAGTTGGTGTTTTATGCTGTGGGAGTAGTCGAAGCCCATGATTAGCTGGGAGCCTGAGATGTCGCGTTTGGGGATGAAGGAGTAGGAGATTGAGTAGCGGTCGCTGGTGTGGGAGGCGTGTTGAAAGTAGGAGGATGTAGGGGGGGAGGATGGGGGGAGGCCGTGGTAGTCGAGAATTCGGACGTGGAGCCAGGCGGTTAGAAGGGTGCTGTCGATGGAGATGGGTTGGGGGCTGTTGACTGGAATTTGGGTGTGGGTTTTGGGGTCATAGGAGGGGCCGGCTGTTACTGTGGGGACGGTTAGATTTGTGGTGGTGGAGGATTGATGAGGGAGGCTGAGTACCTTGGAGGAGGTATTTATCTCGTGCGGTGGGGTCTATGGAGTTTGGCATTGTGATGAATTCGGGGGTTGGTTGAGTTGTATGTGAGTTATGGTTCAGGGCACTGCTCCTCGATACAGCGCAACTGCTGGCCAATAGGAAATATACCTATGGTATATACCACGATCAAGCCTGCTTCTCAGCCAGCGCTGGTAGTGTCTTGCTAGCAATCGCATGGTCAATGACGTTGCGATGCGGGCCCGGCCAATAGGACGACGCGACTAAGGCATCTGTACGAGATGGTTCGGTGGTCCTGAGCTTTTGTTTTGTGCTGTACTCCGTACCTACACGCACTCTAGCAACATGGAGTCGGTGCGAGAATGGACAGGTGCGGTCCAGTTTGCAATGAGGGGGCTTTCCGAGGCTGACGTGTGGATGCCCAGGTGATTGCACAGGGCCACACGTGATCAGGTGTTGACGGCATAATCTCGCCATTCAAGCCATGGGAGGGGAGCCAATCATGCCCATCAAGCGCGTTTCGTTTCAAGCAGGCACAGGCTTTGAGGCTGAAGCAGCCGCCGTCCCGAGCAGAAGCGTCTTGTTGTGTGTGACGACATGTGCACGGATTGAGCAGGACTGCCTTCCTCTTCGAGCTGATCTGGGACTGGCCGCGCATGCCTCCGACGCGCTGTGTGGCACCGAAGACGCAGGGCGGAACTCGAGAGGGTGCAGAGTGACACGGTGAGGCAGGGGCGCCACATGTGCTACTGTAGTTGGAGTCGCTACTCACTGTACGGAGATGCTCGAGATGTCTGGGTGATTTGCATCTTGCATGCCCCGTATGTTCTTCGGCGTGCAAAGGCCTCATTCAGGAAATGACGGCCCTGCCGCGATAGGACCGTGGTGGAGATGAGCTGGAGCGAGGGCGGGCGAGGAACAGGCACGAACAGGCACGAACAGGCACGAACAGGCACGAACAGGCTAGCGGCCTGCTGTTTCAGGTGTGGTCCAGCATGCGGCCAAACGCCCCAAGAATGCCCGCCGCCCAATCACACGCGCCCCCTCCAGCCGGGCAGCCGCTGGCGCGGGAACGAGCAACACCAAGAGGCCCCATCCCGAGCGGCCCAGAGGTCTTCTTCGCTCCCTGATCACCACTCGTGCCCGCCTTGTGCTGCTGTTCGACACGGACACGCTGGTGCTTGTCTATGTAGCTTCTCTCGTCGCCCCCTAGCCCGCAACCTGCGATTCGCATTGAGCGTGTCCTGCGACTTGCTCCTCGGCGCCCCAACGCGCCTGCCACTCCTTACCGGTCCTCTACCTAGGTGCCACCCCCCGCTCCGCCTGTCGCTTTCACCGAGCCTGGGCGGCATACTGTCTGCAATAGCAAGACCACACCAAGCGCAGAGGGCATTGCCGCTATTCATATACCCCGCCACTTCCCCTCGGCCACGCCTCTTCCGCCGTCACCTCTGCTGCCCTTGGCCTCCAAGCCGTGCCCTTCTCAAACACCACCCGCTCCACACTTGTCTCTGCATCATGCGCACGGCGATCCGCTAGCACCACGTCCACGCACCCGCGCACCCACGCACGGCACTCTTTCCCCGGACCTCAGCCTCAGCCCTTTTGCCCGGCTCACAAAAAGGCAACGCCTACCCTGTCGCTCCCTCTCTGCTCGCTAGTGATTCAGCCGGCCTGTCACCACCACCGCCACCACCGCCAAATACCACGACACTCCTTCGCACCGCGCCGCTCGTGAGCACAGCTCATGCTCTAGCGGACCAATTCCCTCTCTACACCACACAGCTGGACTGCAGGCAGACACCACCGTTGAGCGAATACATACCACCCCCAATAATACCCAACAGCACCAGCCATGGGCTGCTGTGGAGATCGTGAGAAGGGCAAGACGGTCACCGAGGAGCAGAAGTGGGACTTTATTGTGCGTGGCCCTCATCCCGACTTAGGCACGCATGCTAACAACCACAGAACCTTTCCGACTTCAAATCCTCATCGTGTCTTGCCCCCTTTTCCTATGTCTGGCTCTGGATTCTCGTCGTCATCTCTTGCGCCGTCTATGCTGCCGATGCTTTCACTGCTGTCAACCTCCTGGCCTTTAACAAGTGGTCAAGTCAAGTCAAGCCAAAGGTCCCCTTTGAGGTTGCCAAGTGGATCTTCGCCATCACCATCATCATCTCCTACGTTTTCCTCCTATACCGATGGATCATGGCTCTGCGCGTCATGAAGACGGGCAGCGTAGTCGAATGTTATCTGGAACCCCTAGCCGCTATCCTACAGAGTATGCGCATCACGTCGAGCGGGCAGGGATGGCGACGCTTCTTGGTCTTTGCCGAATTGACCAAGAGTAAAAAGGGCGCCAATTACATTGCTCTCTTCGTTTACTTCCAGTTCAAGAGCGCTTTGCTCGTCATCGTCGCTCAGGGACCACGTATCGCCATCAACGCAATGACTTTGTATGCCGTTATGCAAGCCCAGCTCCTCCCTGTTGGCGATCATGCCTCGGACGACCGTTCAGGATTCGAGCAGTTCTTCTTCAACATCAAGCTTCTAGTCGAGGACGGCAACAAGCAGGAGACCGTCATCTACTTCACCATGTTGTTCTCGTTGGTCATTTGGGTCATTGCTGCTTTGGGCTTGATCATCTCCACACTCTTGTACCTCTTCTTCCTGTGGCACTACATTCCACGTGCAGATGGCAGCCTGACCGCATACTGCCGCCGCAAACTCGAGACTCGTCTAGAGCGCATCGTCGGCAAGAAGATCAAAAAGGCAATCGAGAAGCAGGATCTGCAACGGAGAAGGGACGAGGAGAGGGCCATCAAGAAGGGAGCCCTAGATCCGTCACAGACGCGCCCTACGCTGCCCAAGCTCGGTGGCGATGACGACGACACGTCGACTGTCTTCTCGCTGCAGCGGTCAGACACTATGACTTCAAATACGACTCTCCCACCTTACTCGGCGAACGCGCCGGCAAGATCAAACACAAGCGGCACAGTCAACACCATGAACACCAACCGCACCATGGCAAAACCAACACTGCCCACTTTGGACGAAAGACCTGGCATGGGGATCCGCTCAGAAACCCAAGGTACGGACTACTCAACAGCTAGCTATGGTTCCAGTGCGCCAATGCTCGGTCGAGCCGGGGATATGGGCCGAGATTCACCTGCACCTCCTGTCCCTCATATGGATCGCAATAGGGATTACTTTGGCGAGAAGGAGGCGCCACCCTATCCATCAGCGACTAGGCCATTCTCCCCCATGTCGCAAGGAAGAGCATCACCAGCGCCATCGCGGGGTTATGGACCGCCAGTAGATACCACCACCTCCTCTAACGGTCGCTACGAATCCGAGTACGCTGTGTCATCAGCACACCTTGATGGACAAGGTTCGCAATACGCACAGTCGACACGCCCATACCCCGAGTTTAGCCCCTTCGACAGCCGAGGTCCTCAAGTGGGCCCAGCATACGAACTATCACCGGTGGACAGGGCCCCTACAGAGAGTATAGCTAATCATTATTACTCCCACTCAAATGAATCCGTCAATTATAAGCCACCACAGCTGCCCAGTGCGCTGCGCACTGGATCCCCTGCTCCACCACAACCAGTCGGCCTACCTAGTCAACCTCGAGCCGGTACCGCACCACCGCGCGCCGGTATCCCAGCATCATTGCAGTCGGCGATCCAGCGACGTGAAGCATCGCAGCCGCTTCCGAATCGCGGTGTGAACGGCTCAGTGCCTCCGCTTCAACAACAACAAAGGAGTGCTACAGCGCCTCTGCAACAACCGTCGTGGAACTCGGGACCTCCGCAACGGAGTTACACACCACAAGCGCAAGGCCCGCCTCCTAGGAGTTACACACCCCAGTCACATCGAGGTTATGACAGCAATAACAACAACTACGGTTACTAAACCGACGGTTCTTTTGGCACAACTGCACATTTTGATACCATTTCATCTGCATATCATGGCGTTTCAGTTCTCCCTTGTCCTAGTCTGACACAGGTCAAGGCCACATTTTTTCAACACACGTCAGACACCTTCGCTCAACGATACGCAGGCACCTGCGGTGACTTGGTGCGTAACGGCTTGATGATCAACCTTTGTACTTTTTCTTTTCTTTTTTTTCCAGCTGTTTCGAGATACCCATACGCTTTTCGCTGGTTATCGGACGTCCATTCGCTTCGATGTGAGATATTTATGAGCAGGGTTTGGTGGGTTTGATAGGAGGGCTGGCGGTGAAGATGACGCGGGGACCGGTGGCATAGGATGGGAGGATTGAGTAAGAGATGCCCATCACCGTGGGTTGGATGATGGTTGGGTGTGTGCAGAGAGGATTGCGCAATGTAGGAATACCTTTGTATTTTGAATGAAGAGAATGCCTGTAATCATTGTTTCATGCTCCCGCCCTCCCCATCACGATGGAAATTCTACCATTTATGCGTTATACATATCCTGTGCCCCCAACATACATCCTCAGGATACGAACGGCTCGCACGCCAATCATCGTTGCACCTTTTTTTTTTGTCACAACCAAAGATATTGCACCACCATTGAACCACATGCACCAAGAACGCGAAACAAAAAAAAATCCCGAATGTGTACCCATCTCTCACAGTGTCGGCCAATTGTTGAGAAAAAGGATGCTGGTATCCCCTCCTCAACCAATCAAGTACTGTCGACTTTTGTTCGCCCGCTTATATAAAACCATGGAGGTGGTAGTTGTGACTTGCGCTCGTTGGGGACACGGCATGGTATTGTAAAAGTGTTGTCAATTGTGCATACTACGTAGTTGATACAACGTCCCAGAAAGCATGCGTCGACTAGCATTACAGTGGTAGGGTGGTAGCTTGCATTGTGTCTTCGTTCTGGACTATTATGCGGACCCGGACTGTTGTGGTAGTATCAATATGAGTAGCATACTGACTAATGGTGCCTCTGCAGACTACAGGCAAGGTCAAGGGACGGTGACTCGATGGAGATCAGCTCTTGCCCATGCGGCTTCATGATGATGTCTCATGCTGTGATATAGCAGACTGGTTACATTGCTCGTGGTGCGGATAGATGGTTTTCTCCTCATCTGTAGGACCGCCCTTCACTATGCATCAGTCCAATGAAACAAGGCCCATCTGGAATCGAGAAGCGCAATCTAGACCATCTGTGCGACTTGTTCAGTCATCGTCGCCTGCCTTTTACAGCAAGTTCAGCGACGAACAGTGGTTCGCATGTGCAACTGACATGCAGCATCGGCTACTGCACACATGCCGACAATCTGCGAACCAGACGACGAACATGCATGCCACCGAAGCGACGAGTCCGCATAATCGCTGCACAGACCGGTTATGCGATCGTAGCCAAGCCAACAATCACTACGGTCTAGATGCTGAGATGCAGACACTGGTGCGTTCTGCCCTGCATCGACCTACACGTAAGCTTGGAACCGCAGCAGATACTGAATTTTGAGTGCGCTTTGTCGCATAGACTCGTGATTTCTCGGTATGAATCATCGCTGTCAAACTCCACTGTACCAAACTCCACAGTTACCAAACAGTGGATTCATCATTGTGTTCTAGAACATCCGCACCCACTTGGCGCGGACTATGGTTCTGATGTCACATTGACAAGACTACTCTGTAGCTGCAGCTTGTGAGAGCAGCCTAGGTATCGATAAAGATTGCGAACACGTTGGGCCCGGGAATCCTACGGGACTGGAGGCTTGTTGCGTGATTGGTGTTCCTGGCGCACCGATGGCGTAGAACGTGCATGTTGATATGCGGACTCGGAGTTGGCAACCAATGAGCACGGTTCAAAAAGTCTTGGTTCGCGATGTAAGACGGCAGGACTGCGGCAAGTTTATTGGAGACTACGCGAGTTCAGACAGCGTACATATGTGTGGTAGAGTGAGCTGACAGCGGGCATGTGTAGCATTGTCTGTTGGCCGTAGGCCGTAGATGGTAGTGCCTCTGGAGAGTAGGAGTACTCTTCGCTGCCGACTGGGAACTGTTGCCTGGGCCAAGATAACCATGATGATTGTCCGTCACATGCAGGAAAGGCATGCAAGTCGATACAGTCACAGTGGACGACGAGAGAAAGTTCGACAAGGAAGACTTTGCAGGTACACAGTAGCATATCCTGCTGGGATCCTCCTGATTGGAGAGGAGAAGAAAATGATGGTAAAAGAAACTGACATGAAAACTCGCTTACCATGCCTAATTTGGAGGTGTGAACCAACATTCTCTCATGACCCAATGAACAGCAACCCACCACGTCGCATAAAGGCTTACTCTCGACCTTGCATATGAGTAGTGGGTACAGCATGACGGCGACACAGGATTTTCAAGGTGCATATGCTGGCCCACCACGTTGCGATAACTCTTATCGTCCCGTTCTTTCGGCAGGGCCGGGGCTCCACAAACGTTGCGTCGGCACATCGCGAGGATCGGTGAGGGGAGAGCAAAGCGGTATTACGCAGCTGCGGGTGAGTCGCGATCGGTGACGACTGTGATCGGAAAGGGTTGAGTAGTGTGCCAGGTGACAAGACGACGCATTCTTGCGATGCGAGTCCGGATTATGAGACAAGGCAGGGCCCATGCGATGAGTCTGCAGGGCGTTGACGCGGCCGAGTGCTCCTATGTTTATGTTTGTGGTTGTGGTTGTGGTTGTGGTTGTGGTTGTGTTTGCTGGTGTAAGTACACAGTAGTTTGTGAAGGAGCACAAGGCATGAACGCCAGGCTTGTTGAGAAATGAGACAGGCCAAGTTGGACTCGTCGTGTGTTCTTGCAGCGTCAACTTGTCTAGTCACTGGGCAACGCGGCCCCTACAAAAAACGTTCTGGAAGAGTCAGTCAGCCGATCCACCTGCGTTCGCGGCGACAAGAGGCCGCGCATGCCCCTGCCCCAACCCCGGGCGTCTTGACTCCACCGCACTGAAGATCGCAATTGCGCGTCCGCTTGAAGTGACTGTGGTGGTGGCGGCGGTGCGGAGGGGCGCGTGAATGAGTGAGTGAGTGAGTGAGTGAGTGAGTGAGTGAGTGAGTGAGTCTGTTGTTCAATGTTGGCGCTGGAGCAGCATGCTGGCGCCGCTGGCTGCAAGGGGCGACGACAATGACAGACGATGACAAAGACGACGACGACTCGCTGTCAAATGTGGACGCTGGCGCCAGCACAGCGCAACGCTGGCACTGGGCTGGCACTGGGGAGGGCCCGGACAGGTCTTGGGGGGAGGGGGGGCGCGTGAAACTTGAGGGCCCAGGCACACCAATGGCGGTGCGCCGTCGTCGGGCCCCACGCGCCAGGCACACGTCCCCATTGGCCCAGGCCAGATTAGCATCGGGGGCTAGCCGCAGCACGCCATGCCGCTCTGGGCGGCCAGGAGATGAGATGGGGCCGCTGGGCAGGCCGGCTGAAGTGCTGCTGTGCGTCTGGCTCCTGCGCGTGGCCGCTTTGTCCCCCTTGTCCGCGCCTCTTTCACCGCTGCCACCAGGCCTTTATTATCCCATTGTCCCTCATTTTCTGCATCGGCAATTCGCGCGTTCACTCATTCACGCCCGTCTTGCTGCTGCCCGCGCCCAGTCACTCATTCCCGGCCATCGTCACTTCGCCGCCCTCTGCCACTCCACGCCACGCCGTTGAACGACGTTACGACCGCCCTGCTTGATCAATACCCGTCTCGTCGCTGAACCCCAACCGCACCCGCCCTCACAATGCGTTACTCCTCCGCCGTGGTGCTAAGCACCCTCGCTGCCGGCTCCGCCGCAGCCTCGCACATCCACAACCGTCACGCCAGCTTCCATGCGCGCCGTCAAGCGTAAGTAGACCCTGCGTCGCCTGACCTCTTGTCCCATGGCTAATCCCCCGTAGTGAAGTCAAGCGCAGCGCCGACTCCAACGTCGACTGGGATGCCATCGCCTACGACCTCAAGGACGTCGACTGGGCCAGGGTCAACTACGGTGCCCCATCTTCTGCCCCGGCCCCAGCCCCTGCCTCCTCTTCAGCGCCCGCCCCTGCCTCTTCAGCGCCCGCCCCTACTCCAACTCCTGAGTACAAGGCTGCACCCAAGCCTACCCCCGAGGTCAAGGTCCAAGCTGCCCCCGCTCCCTCCAGTGCTGCTCCCGCCCCTGCGCAGACCTCCTCCAAGCCTGAGAACCTCGGTGACAAGATCAATGATGTCGTCTCTGACTTATTGCACGGAGTCGAGTCCATCGCAGCCAACATAGGCGCCAAACTCGGAAAGAACGACGAGAACAACAACGGCGGCATCTGGGTCGGAAATGACAGCCCATGGAAGGCTACCTTTACCAACGACGACAATAGCGATGCCGTCATCTACTGCTGGAAGGCAAATGGCTTCTCTGGAATGTCTGTCAACGTCAATGTCCCCGAAGTCTCTGTCGGCCTCAAAGGTGGCGAGAGCGTCACTCTCTCCTTTGCTCCCGACGTCCCCGCAGCTTGCGCCCCCGCCTTCTCCGACACCAAGCTTGCGCTCTTCGGTGGTTTGGACAACACCTGGTGGGAGGTCACATTCGGTAAGTCTGGTTGCTTCGACGTCTCCCGCAATGTCAACATGAAGGGCAACAAAATCAGCTCCAAGGGCAGCAAGTGCACATCCGACATGGAAACCTGTGTCTTCAAATGCAAGAACCCCAACGCCAATTCTTGCGAGGCTGGCACAGACTACGATCTCTTCAACTGTGGCGCTAGCAACGGTGGTGGCGGCGGTTACGACGCTGTCATGGCCGGTACCGGCGGCGGTTGCGCCATGGGCGCCAACGGCGAGACCGTTCAGGTCACCTTCTCCAAGTAAATTAACGCCTGTTCTGGGTTGGATGGAGTTGGTCGTCTTTCGCATTGTTTTTCATACCCTCTTCACACATACCCTGTGCTGTTGGCCACTTTGGATAGTCTGTCCACTTTGGTGACTCTCTGGGTATGGTTGCTTCTCGCAGGATACCCCGTACGCCTTATGGGTACCCATCGTCGTTGACGCGGATGAGGTGTTTTTTGCCCCTGTAACCAGTGGGCTGTGCGTATTGTCTTCAATGTCTAGACATTAACATTAGTCATTGTAAATCGAAAAGTTGAAAAAGAAACATGTCTTGCAATGCTTACCACGTGCATGATCTGTCCAGTGCTAGCCTGCAAGCTTATGGCGGCTCAGTATTGTACAATAGTAACGAGAACCCGGACAAGGTTCGTCGAACCGTCTGTAGTACCATATCTGAGGCGAGTGCGTTGTGCCAGAGACGCAGGTCTCGGGTGGATAGCGCACATAACTCACTCTGACAGGCGTGTGGCGGACAGCTGGAGGCTGGATATTTAAGACAATCCACCTCTTGCCCAAATAGGTTGCTCATCTCGCTTCGTTGGCCAGATATGCTTGAGGCAGGTGAGGAATGAGACGAGAGCCTATTGACCCTCTCGCCAAGCACACCACAACATGGGTGCGAAAAGCAGGTGAGTCGACAAAAGCTGTGGTGAGAGATTGAACCAGTGCACTAGCCATCGATAGTTCTGTTGAGCGCCAGTTGGGTGTTTGTAGATCCGAGTATTCATCCTTGTAGCGTAGCTGGTGACATCTCAGCTGGCTTCGCAGCAAGCGAATCAGAACAAGTCAGTATATAGGATGACCTAGACCTAGATTAGGGAGCTCCTCTCTCGTTGGGTCATACTGCAGTAGTAGTTGTTACTCTGACCTACTGTAGTCGCGCAGTCTCATTCCTGAAGCAAACTCAGGAAGTAGCCACCACAGAAGGAGCAAGTTTCTCAGTGAGTGACAGCAGGCTTGCAGGACCGCAGCCTGATGTCTTTGATGTATCTCCTGATACAGTGCCCAGTGTGCTTCGAGGTCTTGCCCTCAGAGGTAGAAGGACGTCGTGCGGATGCTGGGTAGGTGACGTAATGGCAATGCTGTAGGGAAATCGAGGTTGGGAGAACGAAGTGACGGGAATCATGAAAGCGCCAGGAAGTGAGATGGGATAGCCATGATTCAGCTCCTGGATTTCGTCGTGTGTTTAAGATTGAAGAAGGTGCAGAACAGACCAAGCACAGGTCGGTACCTACCACTCAGTAGTGGGGCAGGCAGGCCGCATGTACCTGCTTCCGGAACAAAGGAAAGGCAGGCGGATGCATAGGGTATGAGCCCTGTGGAAGACATGTAATACGTATAACGCAAATAATATTATATCACGAGAGATAGGTTAGGGCGGTGGGCGGTGTGGTGCAGAACCAGATTGCTTGACCCAGCAAAGCGAACGCTGGCCTTGCATATACAAAGGCTGCTGTGCGGCATACGTCAGACAATTTCACAGCTTCAGTAGCAACATGTCCACCAATAGGCAAGGGGAAGGAAGAGAAATATTTTGTTTCATGCAATTCAATTCATGATATCGTTGTACCTAAACGAATCAAGCCAAACTCCGTATAACTGTTTATCGGAACCTCTAAACCTAGTTATTCATCGGCACGCGATGTACTTTACTTATACAGGGCCCGCTGCAACAGCGGTGCTTCTTTTTTCGTAGCTAGCTGGCTCAGCTGCGTCGTTGCATGTATCCATCCCAGTATGCGACTCGAACGTCGCCCTCGGACGATGCATTTACAACTCGTCGTGGTCGGGCTCAGCATCATCCTCACCAGCACCACCGGCAGAGCCGTAGAGCTTGGAGGTAATGGGGTAAGCGACGTCAGACAGCTTCTGGAACTGCTCGTCAAAGTCCTCGGCAGCAGCCTCGGCGGCGTTAGCCTCGAGCCAGTCCTGGGTCTCCTTGACGGCCTCGAGAAGGGACTCCTTGTCATCCTCATCGACCTTGCCACCGAGACCCTCGTCATCGTTGACCTGGTTCTTGAGGCTGTAGGCGTAGTTCTCGAGCTTGTTACGGGACTCAATGCGCTCGCGGTTGGCCTTGTCCTCCTCGGCGTACTTCTCGGCCTCCTCAACCATGCGCTCGATGTCTTCAGTGCTGAGACGGCCCTTGTCGTTGGTAATAGTGATGCTCTCACCCTTGCCAGTGCCCTTGTCGACCGCAGACACCTTGAGAATACCGTTGGCATCGAGCTCGAAAGTGACCTCGATCTGAGGGACACCCCGGGGGGCCGGGCTGCGAGCTGGTTAGCTGTTGTTTGTAGAGCTACAAAGGTATGGTAAAACTTACGGAATGTTGGTGAGCTCAAATTTTCCGAGATTGTTGCTGTAAATCGAGTTAGTCGTTAATTCCACAGCGACGCTTATGGCGAGCAGAAGATTCGTGGCGATGAAGGACATTCCGGTCTTTGCCTTGGTAGTCGCAAGGTCCGCAGTAGAGACCACAGCCGTCAGTGACGACGTCTTTATGGCGGGGAGTGGCAAGGTGGCGGTCCAGATTGTAACGCGTTGGGAAAGATTGGCCGCAGTGAGAGCAGTGGTACTTCTTCTCATCGACATAACGCTTCTCTCTGGCTCTGTTCTTAGGCCGTGACCTCTTATTGCACACCGCCTTGAAATCGAGGAAGTCCCTCTGCTCTGCCTTCTGCTTCGCATCCCAGATACTTCGGACCTCTCGCTTTCTCTTGAGCGCGACAGCGGCCATAGAAAGGCAATGCCAGGTGGCTTGTAGAATGAGTGCATGGATGTTGACTGCATCGTAGAGCATCGTGACTGCGTTGCTCGGCGGCAACAGGGAGGGAACGACTGACGCGTTGGCTCAGGTGAAATGAGAGGAGAAGAAGTGAGTGACGCGACGGCAGTGATGCTTGACGCGTCTTCGCAGCCAGCGCCAGGTGCATCTGGGTGCTGAACATCCCGTCAAAGCAGGTGCGCATGGCACCGCTGAGGAGAGTGCGCTGGGTGGAAGTCGCGACTCCACGACATCATCAACATGAAGACGCGCATCACGACCAAGAAGTCGCAACACCAGAAGGTGCAGTAGGTACCAACTTGGACAGCGTCCAATAATGACGGTGGTATGATTTAAGGCGAGGTCCAGGTGTCGTGAATCCAAGTCCTGATGGAAGGCGCAGAGGGAAGAAGAGGTGAGGGAAGTACAAGGAAAGGGATCACTTACTTATCACGGGTCATGGCACGCTCACCCTCAAAGACCTGGATGAGGACTACGGGCTGGTTATCGGCGGCGGTAGAGAAGATCTGGGACTTCTTGGTGGGGATAGTGGTTCCACGCTTGATGAGGTGGGTCATGACACCGCCAGTGGTCTCAATTCCGAGGGTCAGCGGGTTGACGTCCATAAGAATGATCTTGTTGGTAGCCTCATCACCAGCGAGAACACCACCCTGAACAGCAGCGCCATAAGCAACAGCCTCATCGGGGTTGACATCCTTGCGAGCCTTCTTTCCGAAGAACTCCTCGAGCATGGCCTGAACCTTGGGGATACGAGTGGAACCACCGACGAGGACGATGTCGTCGATATCGCTCTTCTTCATCTTGGCATCCTTGAGAACCTGCTCAACAGGCTTAAGAGTCTTCTTGAAGAGGTCGTTGTTGAGCTCCTCGAATTTGGCGCGGGTAAGAGTCTCAGAGAAATCCTTGCCCTTGTGGAAAGACTCGATTTCAATCTTGGTGGTCTTCTGGGAAGAGAGCGTACGTTTGGCCTTTTCGACTTCACGCTTCAGCTTACCCATGGTCTTAGCGTCCTTGGTAATGTCGACGTCGTTCTCCTTGTTGTACTTCTTGACGAAGTGGTTGATGACGCGGTTATCAAAATCCTCACCACCGAGATGAGTATCACCAGCGGTAGATTGGACCTCGAAAACACCCTCCTCGATAGCGAGGATGGAGACATCAAAAGTACCACCACCAAGATCGTAGACAAGGACCTGGCGTTCCTTCTCATCGGTCTTGTCAAGGCCATAAGCCAGAGCGGCCGCAGTGGGCTCGTTGACCACACGGAGGACGTTGAGGCCGGCGATTGTACCGGCATCCTTGGTGGCAGCGCGCTGAGCGTCGTTGAAGTAGGCGGGAACGGTGACAACAGCGTTCTTTACGGGCTCTCCGAGGTAGCTCTCAGCGACCTCCTTCATCTTGCCAAGAACCATAGCCGAGATCTCCTCGGGTGTGAATGTGGTCTCCTTGTTGTGGACTTCGACGCTGACGTGGGGCTGGCCGTTCTTGTTCACAACCTTGAAGGGGAAATGCTTGATATCAGATTGAACGGACTTGTCCTTGAACTTCTGTCCAATGAGACGTTTCTGGTGCGTAGTTAGCACTGGAGGGTTCGAGCAGTGCGACAGGACGGAGAGGTACTTACAATGTCGAAAACGGTCCGGTGGGGGTTACTGGCGAACTGGTTCTTTGCGGCGTCTCCAACAAGACGCTCGTCGTCGGTGAAGGCTACCCATGAAGGTGTGATACGGTTACCTAGAGAGGACAGCCGTCAGTCTTGCGTCTAGCTGGTCAAAGAGCCGTGTATGTGCTTACCCTGGTCGTTTGTGATGATTTCTACTTTGCCGTTCTTCATGATGCCAACGCAGGAGTAGGTGGTTCCCAAATCAATACCAATGACGGGGCCGGAGACGGCATTGGCGTCCTCCTTGATGGGGTCCTGGTCCTGGGCGTGTGCTGTCTTTGCCAGCATCAAACCGCCCACGAGGACGAGGAGAAGGTAAAAAGCGATCGACCATGTCGAGCGCTTGCTGGCGCTCCGCGAGCTTCGCGCCATGTTGAATGTGGGTTGTGGAGTCTGTCGAAGACTGAATGGGCCTCGGATGGCGGGATCAGGTGCGGGCGTAACTCTCTGGGAGCTCGCAATGTATTGACGCGGAGTTTGCAAAGGCTCCGGGTATCGTCGAAAGAAAGGTCAAGGCAAGGCAGAATGAGAGGCCCTGGGAGATGGTGGAGGAGGAGGAAGAGAGGAGCGGTGAGGGCGCCCGTTGTTATATGGAGATCGGTCCTGGAACTTTCGAAATCGCCATCTGTTCACTTCGAAATCCCAGCCGAAAGCGGACTAGGGGCCTTTCCCATTGGCGCCACCGTGGTCCCTTCCCCGACTTGCGCGCACATCAGCCTCAGTTTCGTGCCGCGGTGATACAGGACACGTGTGGTTTGGCGGCTACTCGAACTTTCCACCGCCCACGGCGCCTGCATGTGGCCATGACGGTCTTTCAAGCTTCCACACCCGCTGCACGCCCCCAAAGTCTGCCCTGCCCGCCTTGGGCCGTGGGAGGGCAGAGCTGGCCTCGTTGTCCCGCACGTTGAGCGTTAAGCGAGACGACCTCACAGAACCCGGTCCAAGATTTGAACAACCCCTCCATCGCCGTGTCGACCCCGCGCTAGCGAGCATCAGCCTCGAATTTGTCTGAGCCTTGTCAGACTTCGCTCCAGGTGTCCTCTCGGGGCTTGACAGCTTTGACACATGCCCTCTGGACACGAGACGACTTGGTGACTCACTCTTTTGAAATGTCTCCTGAACATCTACGTCTACATTTACTATGCTATCTACCGGTAGGCATTCGCTTGGACACGTCGCGCACACGATGGAAACACGGTGTCGTCTACTCCACTGCAGGCAGCAACTTCGTCCATCGCCTGTAGTCGTCATTCTCAACTTATGTAGGTTCATGTTTACGCCTTGACATCTGGTCTCGCCAAGTGTACACGAAAATCCCATCTCGAGGCGCTTCGAGTCCTCCGAGCAACAACCTTGCGCATCCTCGTGCATTCTCATCACCGCCTCTGACTCTCTACAAGTAGTCTCCGCCAAACATCAACTCATGCATTTGCCGCTCACGTCTGAGAGCGAGGTACGGTTTATGATGAACTTGGACGTCGACGACTATTCGTGGCTCAACGGACGGCGCCCTGGCCCATCAGCCATGTGCCAGTGTACAAACCGTGCGTTCCGAGACTCGGAGGTGTAAGGCGAGAACTGCATGTCGCATGGTGGAAGATGAGGGACCGTCTTTTGGGCATATGTCCAAGTGGAAGGCGTAGCTCAACTCTGTGATATTATGCTCTATTTAATCAATATATACCATGGCCATTGCTTCAAAGGGTATCTCAACACTGACATCTACACACCCAAATGCCCCCTCAGTCCCTCCTTCCCAACCTGCATCGCTCTTTCAATCTCCTCCTCTTCCTCTCTTAACCTTCCCTTGCCATACGCCAAGTCCCTCTCTTGCTTCCTCTTCTCCTCCTTCACCCGGCGTTCACGATCTGCGAGTGCTTTCTCCCTCCTCTCGCGTTCTGCCCACTTTTTCGCCCGCTCAGCTTCCTCTTCCGCAGAGTAGACGACTCCTTCGGGTGCGGGCGGTAGTGTGGAGGTGTATGTTTTGATGAGCGAGTCGCGCGTCGATGGCGGCAAGGAGATAAAGCGAAGGTCAGTCAGGATATCTGAGGGTAGTGCGTCGAGAGTGGTGTCACGATTCAACAGTGCGAGAGGCTGTGCACGCAACAGCGCTGACAAGTCAGACTTTAGATCCGCTGAACGCATACCAAGACGCTTGATATGCTCGCGGTATAACTTCTCCTTCTCTTTATCCGGCAATTTTCCATCCTTGAGCTCAGGTTCCTTCTTGAACTTGCGGCGGAACTCAGGCCAGTAAAGTTTCGGCGTCGCGTGGCGGTCCAGCAGAGCAAGGTAAGGAATCCGTGGATCGAGTTTCGCTTGTCTGGCGCGTTGTTCTTTTATGAAGATTGACTTGTCGCGGGCCCATTCATTGAAGCATTCTTTGCGGGCGACCATGTTAGGAAGGGCTTTGTAACGGGTGTCATCGAAGAGGATGCCGTCCTGGAGGATCTTGTCCCAGGGTGTGAAGGGGCTTATATGTGTGTCGTCCAAGAGTTCTTTGAAGAGGGCTTTGCAGTCCTCCTCTGTGAGAGGGGGTTCTTCTTCTTCATCGTAGTCTTCTTCTTGGTCCATACCTCCCATTTCCATCTCTTCCATTTGCGCGAGTTGCCAGGCTAAATCGTCATCGTCGTTAATTTCTGGGTGATCTCCGCCGGGCTCGTCTGTGCGTTGTCGTTTTGATGCGTTTCCAGAACCGTCTCCTTCGTCATCTGTAACTTCGACCTCCTCGTACTCTTCATCATTCTCCATGCCTTCTTCGCCGTCGACCTCGACAATCTCGACCTCCTCCTCCGCTTCGGCCAGTTCAGCCTCAATCTCCGCCATGGTATCATCCTCTGCTTCATCTTCACTTGGCTCTCCACGTGCTCGTCGCTCTTTCTTCACGCGCTCCTTTCTATCATATTCCATCACAGCCTTTAATACGTCTGGTGGGAACTTCCAGAAGCTCTTGTTGGTGTCCTTGTTCCATACGAATCGTCGCCCAAACCTAGTCTTCACTAACACCCATGGCGCGCAATCTGGTATGTCGTGTCTGTGTTTTGGCCTGTCGTCCTGTGTTCTCCGCCTGTCGTTGAAGTTGTCTCGACCTCCGCGGAAGCCTCCCCGGAGGCCTCCTCTTGCTTGGTGCTGTCCTGGTGGTTTAACAAACTCCTTAGGTGCGCTTGCGAAGATCAGCTCCTGTAGCGACCGCTGCGGATCGAATGCGCTTTGGGTAGGCTGGGCTGGCTGTGTGGCCGGCGCATCATATGATAGAGGTCTGGGAGGTAGAGAGTGGTGGGATTGTGGCACTACAGTTGGTGCAGCTGGCACTATTGGGGCTATTGGTCGCGTGTATGTCGACTTCTTGGTCTCCTTGTTGTAGAAGTATGTGTGCCCTGTCGATGTTAGTAATTGGAGAAGGCGCATTGCGGAGATCATTGGCAGTTACCTGTCGGCGCCTTGTGTTCTGTCCAGCCTGGTGGAAGCGGGGGTGCAGGCGCTGGTGGCCGCGTGGGTATGTCTGACATGGCGACGAGGACCCAGACACAACTCAGGACTTGTCCATGCAATAGCTGGGCGAGGCAAGAGTTGGTCGCTGTCGCGTTTCGACGTCCAGGCCAACTTTTGGTCGGGGCTTGGCACGTTAATCGCCGACGCGTATGAGCTCGGGGCCTGGAGCTCTCATCAACACCAGCCCACTAAACCACGCCTCGCCGCCATACAATTCCCATCCTCTGCCCCGTGTACAGCCTCCACCGCCTTATTGGAACCCACCGCGTAGACTGCAATCATGTCGCGGAGATACGATTCTCGGGTGAGTGGCATGGCGACACCATGCAAACCTGCGAATACTAATGCAGGGTGTAGACGACCATCTTCTCTCCCGAAGGCCGGCTCTACCAGGTTGAATACGCGCTCGAGGCCATCTCGCATGCCGGAACAGCACTGGGAATATTAGCAAAGGATGGCATCGTTCTGGCTGCAGAGAGGAAGGTCACTAGCAAGCTACTGGAGCAAGACACATCAGCGGAGAAGCTGTATATCCTCAACGAGTGCGTCACAAAGCATCCATAGTCCTTGGACACTTGCTAATTGTGGGATAGCAACATGATCTGCGCTGTAGCAGGCATGACGGCCGATGCAAACATCCTCATCAACTATGCCCGTCAAGCCGCCCAGCGCTACCTCCTCACCTACAATGAAGACATTCCCTGCGAGCAGCTCGTCCGCCGGCTTTGTGATCTCAAGCAAGGATACACGCAACATGGAGGTCTCCGTCCGTTCGGCGTGTCCTTCATTTACGCAGGTTGGGACCCGCAGCGACAGTTTCAGCTGTACCAGAGCAATCCCAGTGGCAACTACGGCGGCTGGAAGGCGACAAGTGTCGGTGCGAACAATGCATCTGCCCAGAGCTTGTTGAAGCAGGACTACAAGGAGGAGTGTAACTTGAAGGAAGCCTGTGGGCTCGCCGTAAAGGTGCTGAGCAAGACCATGGACTCTACCAAGCTCAGCAGCGAGAAGAGTACGTCCCGAGCTCTGCGATTTCCGAATCTTGCTAACATATCATAGTCGAGTTCGCGACAGTCGGAAAGACCAAGACCGGCAAGATCTATCACCACCTTTGGAGCGCAGACGAGATCGATGCTCTGCTGAAGGAGCATGGCCTAGCCAAGGCCGAGGATACTGAGATGTCCGAGACATGATGTTCACGATACCGAATGATACATTCTGGCGTAATGAAAAAGCCTCCACACGATAGCATGTGGCTTGTGATATACCATAGTTGATGAGAGCGACGTGGCATCTCGTAGCTCAAGTTGACCACATCATGACCAACATTCCTTGTCTTGGCTCACTCTCGGGCTGACTTGATCTCTCTACCTATGTCCTTGTGCGAGCTGCGCATGTGTTCTTTCCTTGCCCAGTATGTCAAGTACAGTAAGCTCGTTGTGCCTTCCACCAGTGGTTCCGCCAAGCCTTGCTATTTCATGTACAGCTTCCTCTTTTCTTATTGCAGACATCATCATCCCTCTTCATTGCCTCATCTCCGATACGCAGCATATTGGGGCTTTGCATATTGCTCGTCTGCATCGAATACCCTGCATCACTTACGTCGATCCATATGAGCATCCTATACCATTATGACTACTCCCTCACCACGCCCGAGTGACCTCACCCTCGGCAACCCAGGTCCCTCGAGTTCCTTCCTCAAACAGCTCCTAAATGAGATCAACGGCGAGGAGAACCCTGCACCTGCACGCAGAGATCCTTCGCAGAGGACCACACCAGCGTTCCGTCCAAGATCACATGGCTCCAGAAAACGACGATCTTCGGTATGGGTCGGAGGTGCAACGATAGCTCAGGATGCTCGCGATAAGCTTCGTGTCGCAGATGAGGCGCGTCTTCGGAGGGCCTCCCTTCAAGGCACTGATGGCACGCCAGCTCTCGGACCAACCCCGCGCCTCATCAGACCACGGAGCCCAGCAAGTTCCTCGTCGTCTGGAAGCAGCATGATGGACGTTAGAAGCAGTGATTCCAGCTTGAAGAAGCTGGGAAAGACATCGGCTCCCAGAAGCCTCCTACGCGGATCAAGCAGCAACGCCGCATCCCCACGGCAACGACCTAACCTCAGTGGCTTGCGCATGCCTCCAGCACAATTCCTAGTGCCTCCGAGTACCAGCGCTGAAAGGGCCAACTCGCCGCGCTCACCGCTTATATTCTGTGACATTGACTCGGACATATCGTTGACCCCTTCGGACACTGAGCCTCCTACATCAGCAGCGACTGATGACTCCACTCAAGCGTCGACTTGGTCGGCTAGTAATCCTTCGAATCGAGGTTCCTACAAAAGCATAAGTCGTGAGTACCTCACCCTGATGTTGTGATGCACCAGCTGATGGATATATAGCTGGCAAACGAGACTGCGAGACATTCGGACAACCACGTATGCCAGCCAAGAAGCTGCGTAACTCGACGCTGCCGGAGACGCAAAGTACGACACTGGAATCTCGAACCTCCAGGAAGCTGGGGGACGACAACCGCCGTCTCATCCGTAACGCAGAATTCATCGAGCGGGCTGCGGCTTTACCAGAGTCGATCAGTGCAGAAGAGTTGGTCATACTCCCGGAACTATCGTCGTTCCGACCAGACGCTACACCGACCACTCCAGTTCGTCCTGGGTCGCGCAGAGCGTCCATGGCTGAGAAGAGTCCCTGTCCAAGTCCGGAGACACCCAGTTGGGCCCGATCGCTGCATCTGATTGATACCGATGTCTCCATATACAAAGGGCAGGCTAATCCCTGGAGGGACAACTCGTTGTGCTTGTATTGCTTCAGCAGGCATGGCAAATTCAGCAAAGTCCTCCCACTTGGCTACGAGGTATGTGGAAGTGATGCGGTGTTGGAAAGCCACTACTGGGAGCCCACAGCCTGAAGGGACAATATGAGCATGCCAACGTGACCGAAGCCCGGTGAAGGTGTATGCTATGTGTATCCAGATGCGGCTGCATACAGTCAGATGCTTTGAATGCATAGGCAGTTTGGTGCAAGAGCGCAACATAGCCTGTGATGGGCGAGATTGACACCTTGCTGCACGGACCGCCGTACTACGGGTAGGTACGGGTACCGGTAACGAAATGCCTGGACGTCCGTCAGCTACCTAATGTGCACGCAAGCTAGAGTCTGCTGAAAATGGTCCATGCATGTTTGGATGAAAGTATTAGTGAAGCTAAACAACTAGCCCATCGTAGGTCAAGAGCTCCACAAGTACTTTACAGTGGTGCTTAACAATGTTCCAGCGAACTGAAGGGGGCATTGATGCGGCCTGAGATTACCGGTACCTAGCCTCGCCCAGAAGCAAGCTTGGAACTGGTTGTCCCGAGTCTACACAGTACACCCATCGCACGACTTGTGAACATGTCTCGCAAGTACTATATACTGAGCCTTGCTGTCATGCTTCACACTAGATCGCGAAGGGCAGGCGGCCAAGCAGTGTACACATCCGCGGACCAGGTCGACGCGCCGGTTGCACTACCCCGCGACCAATCTCTTCGTCGCTTGCAACCACATGCGCCATGTGCACATGCCTGGAATCAAGATCACCAGGAACCTCTGTGCACACTTACAACACCCGTGCTGCGATTGGTTCGTTGTGTCACTGACGTTGTACCGAGACCCCGATGGATGAGGATGGTCGGCTGGAAATGGCAGCCAGAAGCGTACGAACTGTAGTGACCGCGGGATGGACTCCTGTCGAGAGGGCTATATAAGCAGCCGCAAGCTTCACCTCAGAGGCTTGTGCAAGTGCACCGATTAGCTTGCCTCGCTTACCACAATGGGTCCCTTCCTCATTGCAGCGGCGTCGCTGGCCTCCATCGTATCTGCTTCTTTCGACACTAACCTCAACTACCACTCGCCCTCTCGACGCCACGAAGGCCTTGCCATAGATGTGCCCAAGGTCGCAAGGCGAACACTGACTAAGCGTGCGGCTCCATGGACTCCAGCGCAACTGAATTTCACCCACGGCGTTGCTTCTGGTGATCCATATCCCCACTCTGTCATTCTCTGGACCCGCATTGCACCGTCCACTGAAAGCGACAGGTCCAACGTGACCGTCTCGGGATATGTGCCGTACTACAGTCACGACACTGAACAGTACATCAAAGCCTCTTCCAACCCTATCTGTGTCGAGTATCGCGTCGGCGAGGACGAGAACTTCTCCAAGCTTGCGAATAAGGGCACTGCATATACAACCTCGGACATCGACTTCACCGTCAAGGTAGGCCCCGCTCGCGCATTCACAAACGAAGCAATCCTCTCATGCCCATCAGATCGAAGCCAAAAACCTGCAGCCCTTCCAAACATACTTCTATCAATTCAACGTCTGCGGCTCAAACAACACTAGTCCCCTTGGACGCACAAAGACCAGCCCTGACCATGATGACGATGTCTCGGATGTCAGCCTCGCAGTTTTCTCGTGCAGTAATTATCCTAGTGGGTATTTCAATGCCTATGGAAATGCTGCGCGTAAGGATAACGTAGACTTTTTTGTAAGTTGGTCGTTGCCTCCAGGTTGGGAACAGAGGCTAACATGCGGAGGTGCATCTCGGCGATTATATCTACGAGTCGGGAAAGGGGAAGCCGGGGGTTGATCAGAGAGCCACGAACCCGACCAAGGAGATCTTCAGTCTTTATGGTATGTATCCTCCGAGGATTCCGTTGTCTGGCAATGATATGAGTTGCTAACTTGGCTTGTAGACTACCGTACAAGAATTGGGCAGTGTACGTACGGCGACTTTAGTGAAGCGTTCGCTTTTCCCTAACTGCCATAGACCGCTCTGATCTTGACCTTCGCCTTGCGCATCAAAACTTTGCATGGATCACGACTTGGGATGACCACGGTATGCCGCACATCTCTCACGTATCCTATCGCTAACGTTTGCGAAGAGGTTGCAAACAATGGCTACCGCGATGGCTTTAGTAACATGAACAATACCGAAGCCTCATTCAAGAAGGCGGGAGGCATCAGCGTTGACGCGAGGAAAATGAATGCTGTCAGAGCCTATTTTGAGTGGATGCCGTAAGTCTTGCCACAATCTCCAAGCACAACTTACCCGCTGATCAATTACAGCATTCGACAAGTCGATCTCGACGATAACCTCCGCATCTGGCGCAGTTTCAAAATGGGCAAACTATTCGACCTCATCATGCTGGACACACGCAACTATGATCGCTCAATCACCACCCTTAATTGGAACGATGATTACGTCGCCGAGCTCAAAGATGATGCCGCCCGCTCCCTGATGGGCAGCCACCAAGAACACTGGTTCTATAACCAACTCTCCGAATCTCACAACCGTGGAGCAACTTGGCGCGTGGTCGGCAACCAGATCATCTTCTCGCGCATGAACAATAGTGCCGTCTATAGCGAAGAACTCAATGCTGATCAATGGGATGTACGTCACCCGACCCTCCCAATCCCGTACCTTGTACAACTACTCACTAGATACAACTACCCTGACTAATCTAACCCAGGGTTACACAGCAAACCGCAACCGCACTCTCAACCATCTCTATACGCACTCCATCCCGAACACCGCCTTCCTTGCCGGCGACTCGCACGCGAACTGGGTCTCAGATCTGGTTTGGCTGGACGACAAGCCTTACGACCCCATCACCGGTGCCGGCGCTATTGGCGTCGAGTTTGCTGGAACCGCTGTCTCGTCGACAGGGTATGGTTCCGGGCGCTCGATTGCGAATAGTAGTGATCGGAGTGCGGCATTAGTGCGAGATAACAGAGAATTACAGTGGACGGAAGGGTACTACAGAGGTTATTATGAGTTGCATGTCATGCCGGAGGAGCTGAGAGCGGAGTACTATGGTATGTAATAGGTCTCATTGCCTTTGCGTGTTTCTCTTCTCCATGGGATATTTGGGTGTTGGAGCTGACCCAACGCAGGTTCACCATCTGTAGCGACGCGCAATCCCTACGAAGTCAGCCTTGCGAACTTCACAGTCAAGGCTGGTACCAACCATCTGGACCGGAACGTGGCTAGTGGAAAGGTTGAGAGCGGTGCGTTGCAGCGCGGACAAACGGTGCCGACGAATCTGACGCTGAATACCGAGACGGGCACATGGGATGTTAGGGGATTTGAGCAGATGTTTATCAAGTATTAAGGATTGCAAGTAAGGGTAGAACGTGTCACAAGAGAGTAGACTGCCCGTGTGCAAGACAACAATGAAACGCACCTTCACACGCTTACGTGGATGCGTCGCGACGTGATCAATCCTGAACTGTCAGACACCTTCACCTCTGCGCTTCCCATTCCCAAGGCACATGGTTACCTGATATGGGTACCTGATGTAGATGGGCCCACTTGTCACAGCAGTCATGATGGACCATCGTCTCGTGCGCTCGAGCTACCCAGATATCCGTCAGTTACCTAGGTACTTGCACGTAACCTAGAGTTTGCTTAAGACTCTGTTTTTAATACAAATCTTTTCCTAAGCTATATATACAGCCAACTTACAGTAGGTTATGAAGTCTCCTCGTAGTTTGCAGTAGGGCTTATTAATATCCTAGCAGGTTGAGGCATTGGTGCTGGCTGAGATTTCCGGGTCTCATGAGTGCACGAGAGCCATCGTCATGTATGTAGAGTGCTTCGTATGTGGGGCCGGACGATGCCTCGCAACGTCACAAAGGCCACAGCAGCCCTGCGGGACAGAAGCAAGCTCGTGCATTGCGTATCAATGTACCTGGCCAGGTTACAATGTCCGGGTCCCCATAAAGGGCGTACAAGGACGGGTATTTGTGTTGCAGCAACCTTGGGTAGTTATTCAAAGCCTGAGTTACAAGATGCACGTTGTCCCACTGTCGTCATGATGCAGGCACTTCCTCGGTCGCAATACCTTATCTGGATATCACGCCATCACAACCACGCAACACTTTGAATTACAGGGCCCATTATCCCCTTAGAACTAGATCGGGTTCGAGGGCACTCTGATAGCAGCAGGCCTTCTGTTCACCACGCCAAAAGTACCATCAAAATTTCATCATGGCGGTCCCCAAGATTATGCGCGCCTGGCAATACAACTCTACAACCCCATCCCTCGAAGCCAATCTTGCCATTAACTCCTCTTATCCTATACCCACGATCAAACCCAATGAAGTACTCGTCAAAGTCCACTTCGCCGCCCTCAACCCCGCAGACTACAAGATCCCCGAAGGCCCTCTACCCTTGCGCCTCATCGGTACGAATTTGATCCCCGGCAACGACTTCAGTGGCACCGTATCTCTTGTCGGATCTTCTGTGACCGATTTTTCCCCTGGAGATGCCGTCTTCGGCGCAAAAGTCGCATCATTCGCTCGAGGAAGTCTGGCGCAGTACATAGCCGTGCCGCGAAGTATGATTGCAAAGCTGCCCGCTGGCGTGGATCCGGAAAGTGCGGCTGGAGTGACGATTGTGGGGCTGACTGAGTATCAGGCCATTGCTCCTAATGTTGAAGAAGGGAAGGGAGATAGGGTTTTCATCAACGGTGGAAGCGGGGGCACAGGCGTGGTTGGGCTTCAAATCGCGAAAGCTTTGGGGTGTCACGTTACAGTCACTTGTTCGACAGGCAATGTAGAGTTGGTGAGGAGTCTGGGAGCGGATGAGGTAATTGACTACAAGAGTGTGGATGTGGCTGAGACGCTGAGGGAGAAGGGACAAGTGTTTAAGTTGGTGTTGGACAATATCGGATCACCCACCAACCTCTACAAAGCTTCAGATGCATTTCTCATCCCGGGAGGCAAATTTGTGCAAATCGGCGCAGCCATGGGTCTTGAGGGGGTGAAGCAGGTGACGAGTAGTATGCTTCTTCCAAAGGTGCTCGGCGGTGGGAGGAATAGATTTAAATTCCTGTTTGCGAGCCCAAACCAACAACACATTGAGATATTTGCAAAATGGATGAAGGAGGGAAAGCTGAAGGGGGTGACGGATACGCTGTTTGAGTGGGAGGATGCGCCGAAGGCATTTGAAAGGTTGAAGTCAGGCCGGGCGAGAGGTAAAATTGTCATCAGGATTGAGCAGGAGATAGAGTAGGGCATGAGAGTGATGTATTCTATGCAAAGGCGTCTCACTATAAACCGAGCTCGTCTATATCCTGTCTTTCTTTTGGGTCCCGGGCCATATTCGACTCTATCTCGTGTCGTAGTAGCTAAGGAAAGGTAGGGCAATGAACTAAACACTAATGAGGTCTCAACGGTGTATCAATCATGGACATATAACTCGAACCACGTTTTTTGAAGTGTCGGAAAGACGGATGGGTTTCTATACGAAACCATTGGCGAAAGTGTACATAAGTGACACTACTCAGCCCCTTATTCTTCTACGACACTGTGCCTCCATGCAAATCCTCATCGAAACGTGCACAGCCCATCGATATGGGAACCAGCGTTCGCTTTTCTGCAATCTAGCGGAGATTTCTCACACTTTCCACACGACAGGTCATTGTTCGGGCACTCAGAAAACTCGTGTATTGTACTCCCACATCGCCAGCAGTACACCGTGATGCCAAATGGCGGTGGGGGTGTTGGGCGCTCCATTAACCACTGTATCACACTGGTCGCCGACTTTGAAATGGACATGCCTTTCTGCCCAGCTACAGCTCGGGGGGTTTCCGGAGATGCGTATAATTCTTGGCGCAATGATGAGAGGATGGCGACGACCGTGGTATACATCGCGGCATTGCCAGCATTGTCTTCATTGTAAGGTTTGATCTTGAATTGTGGCAGTAGGTATCTCAATGGCGCGTCGTTGTGGCGAGTGATTTTGGCCTGTGCTGGGATATTCTGAGCGTCCAGAACTGCGATGGTTGTTGGGAAGCGCGTTGGGTCGAAATCGAATTGAGCTTTTCTCATTTTCCCAATGCCGTCGTTGCTCCCGAAATGCATGTATATGACAGGTCGCATGCCGTCCGCTTCCGCCGACGGCTGATGCCAGATTTGTTGAAGTAGATCGAGTACCTCCTCTTTCGTAACGAAAACCGTGGTGCCGAAATGGAAGATGCTGGCTTCGCCAGTGGCCGTAGGTAAATGAGTCTGACGGCGAATTCGGAAATGCAGAGACCACACTCTATCAAATATACTCTCTGCGTGGGGACCGGGTGAGACAAGATAGTCCCGGCCACCCTGGTTTCCATCATATGTGGTTATACCAAGCTCTGTAAGGTCATACGGTGGGTGTATCGACCAGACGCGATGAACGGTGACAAGGACTGCACCATCGAACAGATTGTTACTGCCATTAACGAACATCCGTAGGATGTCGATGTCCGGCTTCGAAGACAGAAGCTTGCGTAGATTGTTCATCTTTTTGGTACTTTGGGTCGCCATAACGGGCAAAAACGGTGGATGGAATCGGTGGCATGACTGGCTGTAACAAAAATACTCCTTATGACTCGAGCCATGCCGCGCTGATGGTGAAGGTGAGAGTGATGCAGACTTTGCGGCTTCATACTCTGCCCCGTTTGATAGCTGACCTTTTCGCCTTGAGTCGATGCATACAGGCACGTTGATAAGAAACCAGCGAGGGTATTCTCATTAGCCACCACCGTTCTTACCCCCCGGCTTCTTTAATGCACCTCCCAATATACTAGGATCCAACATCTTCGCCTCCGGCACCTCAACACCACATCTCACAAACATGCTACTCCAAAGCGCCCCCACAGCTCTCTCCTCGGGCATAAATACCACTGTATTCACATACGTCCTCGTTGTGTTATAGCAATTTGCCATGTTGAACAACTGCGCTTCGCAATTGTCGCCCTTGCCGGAAAAGAAAACCCCACAGCGCGCCTCACTTGGAAGATTTATGCACGTCCCGTTTTCCCATTGATCGAGTGGCGGTGGAAACAGCGTTTTCTGGATAAGCTCGCCGCGACAATGCTTAGGACCTCCGGAGCCTGAATAGGTGAGAGCCAGGACGGGCGTCTTGGGGGACAGTGCAGGGCGCTGTGCCTGAATAGTGGTTGGCGAGGGTGTTGCGTTTGATCCCAGGACGCCTTCTGCACTCCAGCTTGCGCTGACTCTTGCGGTTTGGGTGAAGCCAATGAATCCTTCCTGTGCTTCTGTCACCGTGGTCGTCGGGGCAGGTGAGATGCCTGAAATAAGGCTTGTTCCATGCCAAACATCGCCGCGATCGAAGTCTGTGCCATTGAGAAGGGCTTTGCCACCTGCAAAGTCTTTAGGTCCTCCAACTCGTGCCGCTTGTGCGAGGGTGACCTGTATGAGCTTCTGATAGGGTGCGCGGACCTCGATGGCTGTTGCCAGAGAGATTGCGATGAACAAGATGAGAAAGACTGAAGAAACTATTATTATTATGTGATGTGGGACAGTCATGGTGCCACCGTTAACGTGGATGCAATGGAGAATGAGATTGCACTGGAGATGAAGTTGAGGTTGGACGCAACCGCCAAGCTTGCATCGGATGGTGTTGCAATGCAAGTTTCATCTTCCAGGGAAAGCTGAAACACAGATCAAAAGCAGAGATCGTCCCCAATCAAACATGCACCAAGACCATCTTGCAAGAAGTACTAGGATAAGCGTGTCTATGTGAATTGCAAAGTTGTATGTATCTTGTACGTCTCACGCGACTACACTCCGTGTATACACCTGCACTATTCTGTAGCCCCACGTCGCATTCAACTGGTATCCCATATCAAAGGATGCCTTTTGTTTGACATCAGCGTCTAGTATGATGACATGCTCATCAAGGTTGACTTACGATGCTAGTGGGTTTTGGTAGTCTTGGCTCAGCGCTATCTTAGACAGCATTCGAAACCAGTAGTTCTAGTAGTCTGAGGCGGGCAGATCGAGATACTGATACATACAGCGATCAGCTGTGTGAGTCCGCGCTGCGTTGTATAGGCGAACGACTCCGGAGTTGTGACAGATGGTGCAGTGGACCTTCGCGAAACAGTTGTCACGAACATGGTTGTCACGACCACAGCGAGTGCAGAAGAGAGCTTGACCCCAGTTCGGCGCAGGGCGAGATTTACCAACCGTCATAACGTTGTTGATAACATCTTGGATCTCGCGGCCGAACAGATTCGTCGCAGGAGGGCCGTTTTTGCTTGGATACATGATCTTTCGCAACGCTAACAGCACGGCAGCGATCATTGTACCTGCGGCATCGTTTCCAGCGGTGTGTAGGTTCGGAACCCGTACGTTGAAGTATGCAAGCAGATCACGCAGACCAATGTTTGGACCATTAGGGCCCTCAATACCTGCCTCGCGAGCCATCTCTTGTGTATCGATCACCTTGATGATGGTCCCGAAGCTACGCAGGTCGACGCTGAAGGCGCGCTCGATAAGGTCGAATTCATTGTCAACCGCGTGGCCAATCAGGATGATAGGCTGCAGCTGTGCATCCTCAGATGATTGGCGCGAGCGCACGAATGTGTTTTCGACAACCTCCCGTGCTTCCTTCATTGAGACAAATCGAGTCTTACCAAAGTGGAACTTTTCCGGATCGCCAGCGCCAGCAAAGTTGTTCAGAAGGTGTGCATGGGGTTTAATTCGAGCATGTGCCACGTGCATCCCGATGAGTATATTCTCAGCGTGAGGGGTCAATACGAGGTCTTCCGTTATGAGCTCTGCGACACCGATCTCCGTGGTAGGTTTAGGCTCCTTCTGCCACCACTCGGTGTCTATGCACACTACTGCGACCTCGTTCAGAAGAGCTGGAGCGCCCGGGATGGGAATGCCGAGGAAGTGGCGAAGGATGGAAACATCTGATCGGCTCAGCAGGTATCCAGCGAGAAATGAGTTCCAGTCGTGCGGAATGTAATCAAAATCAGTGGTGTCCATGGTGAATTGTGAGGTAGTGCATGTGTGAATCGGAAAGTGGCGGAAGTTGAGCAAGTGTTGAGGTGTTTGTGTTTGTATTGCAATTGCTGAGAAAAGGTAAGAGTCTGAAATCGTTATCTAAGGTGCAAGAAGCTATTGTGCGCAAATGTGGAATAAGCACAATCAGCCAGACCTGCAGGTAGCAATCGCGTCAAATACACGGTGAAAGCGGGTAGTCAAACGCAAGCAGGTGAAAGGGCCTCTCTGGAGCAGGTCTTGAGCCGAACCTTGTCAGCAGATTCAACGTCACCGCAGCGATTGATAATGGAAAGATGAACCGGGGATTGATGGAGTACTGGTGATATTCTTACAGAAGATTTGTCTACACCTGCAAAAAAGGGTGAGCGTGACTATGCTGCGGCGCTATTGGTTGCAAGTACGCCGTTTGACGTGCCCACAGCGCCATCCTTGGCTATTGGCTTTTGCTTGCTCTTGAAGTATTGCGTGAAGTCGTGTCGGACTTGGTGTATTGACTCTGCGATAGATTTGCCCCACACAGGATCATCGTTTGCCTTTTCACACATGTTGAAGAATTCTTTGCGTTTTTGTTCATGTTCGGGATCCCAGAGACGGTGGAAGTTATCCCTTGACATTGGATCGATCATGTCTCTCCAGATCCTGATGCGTTCCTCGCTGTACTTGTCGAGAATGTCCTCGTCCAGCTCGTCCAGGTGTATGCCCGTGAAGCAGTCGTATAGGGAACCGACGTCGGCGAATCCGCCTGTGAGGCCCATTCCACCACTGTAAACTGATTAGCACCGGTTGCGATATCACCTTGCACTATTACAAGACGAGTCGACTGCGGTAGCTTACAATGGATTGCAAAGATGAGCGGCGTCGGCAACCAGGACTATCTTACCGACCCTGAAGCTGGGTGCACATCGTTGTTGCAGCTTATAAGGGCTCATACTGACAAGTTTGTATTCATCTGGTTTAGGGTGACCTGGCAAAATCTGCTCATAACGTAGCGGCTGGCGTTTGATGAGCTCTTCACGAGAAAGGTCCTCGGAGTCACCATAGGTCACGCGCCACAAACCATCGTTGGTAATCTTTGCCGCCATGTACCAGTCGGTTGGATGTACAATGAAGTTCGAGTCCCAGTAGTCGTACCGCTCATCGAATGGCAAGTACACCTGCATTGTTAGCACGAGGCGCTCGTGCGGTCCCCAAAACGTACATTGGTCGCAACGATTTGCTGCTTTAGTGTCTCCCCGGGGTATTCTTTTCCAAAGAGAGCTGTGCGGACAGCACTGGAGGCACCATCAGCTCCGACGAGGTAGTCGCCGGTAAATGTTTTGCGTTGTCCGTCACTGGTCTCGACCACAGCTGTGGCTCCATTCGCGTCCTGCTCTACGCCCACCAGCTTGTGGCCCCACAGAATCTCGGTATTGGGGTAGCTTTCGAAATGCTTGACGATGATGGGGCCCAGCTGATCGAGTGGCAGTACGACCATGGCATACTTGGAGACTTCTGGCTCTCGCCCCATGCCAGCCAAGAAGGTCGTGTCCGGCAGTCGCCAGCACACACCCTTGGGGGTGAGCCCGACCTTGCGTACATCATCAATGATGCCAGCACGGTGGAAGTCGAAGACAGCCGACGGAGCATAATGAGCTGCGCGCGGGTTGTCGTTTATCTTGGTGTCCGCATCGAGGATGGTGACCTTGGTCCCGAGGTTCCGCGCGAGCAGTGTGCCCAGAAGAAGGCCAGATGGGCCGGCTCCGACGATGACAACCTGCTTGGTTAGACGCAACACCGGGCGGGGATGCATGCAAGTACATACGTGATGGATCTTTGGCATGGTGGTGTCTTTGCACGGGTTGCGGGTGACGGGTGACGGGCTACGGGTTGGGCAGCAGTATGGGGTCGCTGTAGTGTGTCTGCCAGAGGCACAGCGTCAGCATCCCACCGAGTATAAGTTTGCTTCATCGCTGGCGGTTGGCGGTTGGCGGTTGGCGGTGGGGCGTCTACCCCTCTGCGCGGGACAGCTTCTCCAGTCGCATCCCCGTCCAAGTCGCTTCCCGCTGGAGAGGGCTGCGGGGAAGGGCTCGGAGGTGCCCCACATGCGCCCGGCGCCGGCGGGTCATGTGACCGCGAGGGCGCACGTGACCTTGTCCCTGTGACCGCCCAGGTTCCGCGGATCCATGGATGTCCCGGCAGCCCGGCAGGGACGACCGGGTGGATGGACTGACTGGCTGGACGAACGCGTCGCCGTCTACTCTTCCATCTACACGCTACAGCTCACACTCTACCGTACAATCTGCACTCTGCAATCTACGTGCGAACCCAGATCTGACCCGTCCACACAGCCTATGACGTACAGTATGCTCTCGAGACGCGTCCTGCTGTCTTGGTCCTGCATGCGGCAGCCTGTACGGCGTAGCCCTGCCCAGTGGCCCTCCGAGATCCACACCAATCGCGTCAATACTGATGCTTTCAGTCTAGCCTGTGGATGGATGCAACAGAGGCCTTGTGCGCCGGCTCTCGCGACGATTATGACGAGTCTACATATACAGCAACAGTATACATAGTAGGTAACACTATGTACACAGTACATGGCAGAAGACGAGTGACGCGGACGCGGACGCGGACGCAGTCGCGCGCCGCGTCGTGCCGGAGCGTGCAAAGTGTGTCAAATGCTCCTTGCATCCGTGTTGGCTGCGGCGCCGTGGAGTGGTTGCTAAAAACAAACCCACACCGCGTCATTTCCATCCCCCTCCAGAGGCAACTGTCCAGATGGCGACATCGAGACGCCATCAGCTCGTGTTGCAACTGTTGAGAGCGCGCAGGGGCTCCCAGAGCCGCCTGGCGAAACAAGCTTTCGTAGCACACTAGGGTTTTCAGCCTCCAACCGCCACCATCGCAACGACTCCAATAACAAACAACCTATGCCATTGCGCTGAGCGCGCATCATTCGCTTCCTCAACTACTCGGTCTCACCCTGTTCTGCTGCCCATTTCGAGTCAGCATACACAGTAATGCAGCTGCGCGGCGGCGGTCCGGCTCTGGGCCGCATTCGCGGTGACACTGCTCCACCAGCTTATCATCGCGAGTCGACTCCACGATGCCCCTTGGGTACCAATCATTGGAGACTGTGCACTGCCAGGCTTGGACGACCCATTTTATACCCACTGTCTCCTTATCTGCGCTTCCTCGACTAGAATAACACCGAGCTTTGGCACAACACGTCCACTTTTCTGGCGTCTCGACCGCCGTGTGAGAATAGGCATGTGCAAATCCCTCCGTGCGGTGTCCGCTATCCGTGCCATGTTGGCGTCGCCTGTCGAATATGCCTGCGTCCTGGGGCGCAACTTTCAATCTCATGTGCTCCCCGTGTCTCGCTCAAAAGCGGCCATCCAAGAACTCTTGAAGACTTTTCTGGTCGCTTCCGGCGAACCGCCGCCATTCTTATCTGGAGCTGTTTCGGCACGCTTGACCATGGGTGTCGGACCTCGCGGTCGCTAAAAGCCACTCCCGTAGCAGATTCCCTGCAACAAAGTTTGGTTGCGTCCTGGGGCCTTGTTGTGCATCTTTTGGCGTTCCCGAACTCCCAGGTTCCCTGCATCAACTGCTCCACCACGTCTTTGCTAGAGCTGACGAACGACCACACCGAACCTTCTGGCCGCGGATTTCGACAACTAAAACTGGGGCTCTTGGCAGATTCACCACCGTTGGGATCGACTTTGACCTGCATGCTCGCCTTCCGACAATACATAGTACTTGCAATATTCACGCTAGCGTAGTCGCCCTTATCAATCCCACGCAAGGGCATTGAACTCTCCTCCCATCGTTGCGTAGCCCTCATTACCCACCTTACAATTTCCTTGATCCAGGTACTCGTAATCTCAAAACGACAATAAACACTAGGTGACAGTTAATATTCCGACAAGGCAAGTTCCTTCTTCCACAGTAGGACACAGACATACTCGTATTCTTCCCATCACCAAGGCGAAAGCAATTCGCATCGAAGATCTGCCACTAGGTGCAGCAATCGGGCCCTACTGTCAAATCCCCCTTGAGCCTCGACACTACTTAGTGGGCGGCTAAAAGCCTCCACATGCGACACGTTATCCACAGTGTCAAGATAGCCAACATTCCAGAGGATTTCGTTGTGCCGCCACACATTGCGCCTGGTCGAAGTGCCAAATCCTCCTATACATATTCCCTGTACAGTACATCATCGATATGGAAAACTCACAGCATACCGGGCCATCTCATCAGGCTGCCTTTGACACAGACGAGCATATGTCTGCCACTCCAGGTCGAAAGCGCGTTGGGTTCATCGCTGAGGGCCCAGCTGGGAGGCCTTCTTCGACAGTCTCTCCTGTCGACACTGGCTCTGCTGGCCACAACACGCCGCTTCAGCGTTCAGATGTGTCTCATGACGATCTCCAGAAGATGCGAGAGTCTCTGCGATTAGCCCTAGGCCAGGAGTACCCGCAGGATATTCAGGAACCCGCTGCGCCCCTAAAGGACGTTCAGCGGCCTCGACCAGCGATTCGGAAAGCTGCGCGTACTCCTCCGGAGTTTCTTCTCAACGATGAACCGACAAATCCCTTCGACGATGACGAGGACACTGGACAACCTTCGTTGGGTGCTGAGCTCAAAGAAAGATCTGGCCTCGCAGCCCAGAGACGCGCAGCAAGACTCTCGAAATCTGTCGGCACTTTCTCCGCCCCAGTATCGCGTCGTAATTCACGCGAGATGCTCTCACCCCCTGTGGAGCTTCAGCACATGGCAGGAACTTATGAGTCGGTAGGAGACACTACTGACGAAGATGAGGATCCACAATTCCTGAAACGTGCTTCGATGCTTCTACGTCAGCACACCGTGCGTGCTGATCATGGACAACCGTCGATCAGCAGTGACGATCTACTATACCATACAGATGCCCCCCTCCAGTCGGGTCAGGTGACCCCAGATGCCATCGAGGTTGAGGACGAGCATGTCTCACGCCCGTCAAAGTATCGTACCGGTGTTCTTGGCACTCTATTGAGAGCACAAAACGTTGCCCAAGCGCCAATGAGCCATGCCATCAAACCACCAACGAAGCCGGGCCATGTACGAACACTCAGTGGTGGTACCTTCAGCGGAGCTTCTACAGCAGCCAACTCGCCCAACTCTTCGCCTCCCGTGTCCGGCTATTCTACACCACGAAGCGGACGTCCATGGTTCAGTCGACACCATAACAACCACTCTGCGACATCTATCTCGCAGCTTGTTGGATCATCGGCTCACAGCTTCGCTACCCCGGCACAAAGGGATCTTGGTCATGAGTTCGATGAGCAGATCAAAAAGACTCGGCCGGGCATGAGCAAAAGGTCCAAGTCCGATGAGTCGATTCTGCCCTTCAAGAGAGCGAAGCGGCGCGAGACCGAGATCAAGATTAAGATCCATCTGGCGGGTACTCTGGCGAGGCAAAACTACCTGCGGAAGCTCTGCAAAGCGCTCATGATGTACGGAGCGCCAACGCATCGACTCGAAGAGTACCTCAACATGTCATCGCGCGTCCTGGAAATCGAAGCACAATTCCTTTACATGCCGGGTTGCATGATCGTTGCCTTCGATGACTCCTCGGTCCATACTAGTGAGGTCAAGCTCGTCCGAACAAGTCAAGGAGTTGATCTGGGGAAGCTGCGCGATGTTCACGAAATCTACAAGGAGGTTGTCCACGACAGAATCAACGTAGAAGAAGCCACACCCCGTCTTGAGGCTATCATGGCTCGCAAGGATAAATTCTCGCGTTGGCTGAGAGTTCTCTGCTATGGCTTAGCATCTGCAACGGTGGGCCCATTCGCTTTCCAGGCTCGCTTCATTGACTTGCCATTCTGCTTCCTCCTTGGATGCATCATCGGCTGGTTGCAGCTCATCGTCGCTCCTGGTAACGATCTGATCAGCAACGTGTTCGAGATCGGTGCTTCAGTTATTACCAGTTTTGCTGCACGAGCCTTGGGATCCATCAGACACGACGGTAAAGAGATTTTCTGTTTTAGCGCTATGGCCCAGTCTAGTATTGCGCTGATACTTCCTGGTTTCATGGTACTTTGCGCTTCTCTGGAACTTCAAAGTAAACACATTGTCGCTGGATCTGTTCGCATGGTATACGCCATCATCTATTCGCTCTTCCTTGGTTTCGGTATCACGATCGGCACAGTACTCTACGGCATGATGGACAGTAACGCTACGTCAAAAACGACATGCCATGAGCCCATGTCCACAAATTTCTATTACCTATTTGTACCAGCATTCGCCATCTGTCTCATGATCGTCAATCAAGCCAAGTACAAGCAAATCCCGTCAATGACTGTCATCGCGTTCATCGGCTGGGTCGTCAACTTCCATTCCTCGAAATACTTCAAGAGCAACGCGCAGGTCAGCAACACGCTTGGTGCGCTGGCGATCGGTATTGCTGCCAATGCTCACGCTCGATTCGGCCGACACGTAGAGAATTGGAGTCTAGATACCTGGGAGCACAAACTTCGCCCTCGGATAATGAATGTTCGCAAAATCTATCGCAGAAAGACTCATGGTCCTATGCGCACACACAAGGTCGAACGCTCCGAATATGGTCCCACGCACACTGGCAGCCAAACCACTTCTCGGGCTAGCTCAGTTAGCGAGTAAGTCTATAGACTACATTATTTTCATCATGAACTCCAACTAACATGCCCTAGTTTCGTCCCACACACTCGCAAAATCGGTTATGGCTTGGCAGCAGCAGCCATGCTACCGGCTATCTTCGTTCAGGTTCCTTCCGGCCTTAGCGTACAGGGCTCGCTGGTACAGGGTGTCACTTCAGCAGACCAAATCGTCCGCAATAGCACCGGCAATGCTACCACTATCAGTGCCGCCGACGTGGGTGGTAGTAGCACGATAAATTCTATCGCGCTCGACGTCGGCTTCTCAGTTGTTCAAATTGCTATCGGCATTACCGTTGGTCTTTTTCTGGCTGCGCTCATCGTGTATCCGCTTGGAAAGAGGAGGTCCGGCTTGTTCAGCTTCTGAGAAGTCCTAAACACATTCTGACCTCATCACTATCCCTCACTACTTTACTTATATCTTCAGTTTTCCCTATCTTATCGTAAAACTTAGCGAGCGTTGTTGACATATGCATTTCGGGAGTTATCATTGGGCATTTACTGGCGTTGTCCTCACTGGTGGTTGAAACGCCACAATACTAGACATACATTGCATAACTCAATCGTACTTCCCCCAAGCGCTTGAACCAAAATTCTCGTAACCCATCCTGAGCCTGTGATCTGCCACTGCCCAGCGCTAAGACCTTACTCGAGGGCTTCGCAATTGGCAGTCTTCGGTGCGGGTGTCGGCTCGAGTTCAGATGCCGGTAAAGGTATCGAACCATTGGGTGGGTTTTGCACATTGCACTCTTCTCGTCAAGCTGTCACAATAGGCGCAGACACGAGTGAAGGAATGCGCACACCTGTTGCGTCCTTGTCCTTGATGGTTACAGTGCCGTTGGGAACGTTCAATCGGCCTGGCATGGATTTGAGGTGATTTAGAGCCACCCTACTGGTTGTGGTCTTCGATGCAGTACCTAAGACACCACGCAACCTGGCACATTAGCTTTTAGACTACTATGCGATTCGGTATATTGTACTGTATCAAAGTGAGATTATAGGGAACTCGGAGCAATGCAGCGTCGTGGTCATGGAAGGGGCTGTAATTTTTCTTCTCTCAAATTAGATATCAACTTTGACACCCGCATGGACACTATTCTCGGACCAGTTGTATTTGAGCGCAGGTATGCTGAAGAAGTATGCTGCGAGTCCAGCCTAATTGTGGTCAGTCGATTGTTGGGAATGATCTAAACCAATGGGCAACACTTTCTACAGCTGGAGCTGCCGCGAATATCCATCAACAAAATCGGTGTTCACTTCTCCCTGATCGACGTCTCCAACAGTATTTATACTAAGCTCCTCACTCATTCCGAAACTTTACGGTGTGAGTCTTTCTAGTGTTCAGAGAGCGCTCTCATTGCCTGCAACCAAGACCACGGTAATGTCCAAACCTTTGCTTTGCAAGAGAACGCGCTTCATGATCATGGCTTTTCCAGCATGATTAGTATCACTCTTGACCCTCATCCGGTACCACATGTGATTTGCTAATAGCAGAGAGTATCTGACTGCGATATACTCACCGTAAGTTAGATTCATGCTGTACCTCGCGTTAGGGCTGCGTCAGGCTTGGCCTTCGGCTCGTCCATATGATCGAGCATCGTGTTGGAAACAGACCCCAATACCAGCATCACGACAACTTGAGGAGGATCTGATTATCCGAATTGAGCGGGGTTTCAAACTTCGCAGTTACGAGATTGGGATTGGAAGCTATCCCATGGGTCCTGCCGGCTACAATGCTAGCGACCGTCGTACTATCGCTGGTAATATTATCAGTAGATCCGGATGCCTTGTCACTGTCATTGAGCTCTTGGACCGGAACAAACGTGAGCAGGTTGGAAAACACAGTCTCGCAATCAGTGGGCCTTCCGCATCGAAGTATGTGTGTCATACAGTAGCCAGTGTCAAGGGCGTGGATAGTCTGATCTTTACACAGAAATAGACCAAGACATAATTCAGTGAATCGGGAAAGTCGGTCCTCTGGTGTTTCGCTGCGTTTAGGTCAAGACGATAGGCGCTTTCAGCTCTTTGATTGAGCGACCGAGACAACACTCGTTTACTCAAGGTAGGCAGTACGCCACACGTCTAAGGAAACACGCGTGCTTCACCATCATCTTCAGTGATTGGCTCAATGAATGCTATCATGTGATCTGCGCGAATCGTCTCGGCATCGGCATCCGTGAGATCCAAGTCCTGACAGGATGTCCAGAGAACATCCTTGTTGGCTATGATGTCGCCTTTTTTTTTAATCACCAAGAGGCGGTCTCTTTGCGAATTTCAAAGAGGCTGCCTCGTGGACACCTTCCACAGTGCTGACAAGGTAGGATCGAGGAGAACCATCCTCTTTCCTTGTTTCAAAGCATCCTCCAATCTAGAGGCTGTCAAGTGCTCTGATATATATGGATGCCAACCGACTCATTGATAGTATCCCTTGGTTTCACGTACTGTTCGCTCCTCCTCTTTGCAGCGACCATGCCGTGAGTGATGGCCAATTTAAGGGCTGGAATGAGATCTTTTGGCTTTTCAACGGCTTTGTCACCGCGATCCTGGACACCTTGAATAGGTCTGGCAGTTGTGCTAGAGGGATATGGTAGGACGACAGCGATCGTTATGATAGTTCAGCGTGAGATGTATCTCATGTCATCAGCCTTGCCTCGGTGGCGAAGTGGGGCAAGGCTTCGACGAATCAAATAAAGAATGAAGATGCGGCCTGCACAACTTTTGCTTATTGGATAGATATGCTCGAGGATCATGCGGGCTTTAGACAGTTGTCTGGAAGAGTTTAGGAATATAGCAAGAAAAGAAGGGGTCGTCCAGTTTTTACATTTGCCAGGAGCTCAAATTCATTTGTCGCAAGGAAGGATGATTGATTCATACAACAGAGTTGCGGGCCCCTCCAGGGTACAAGAAGTGTTTGATCAACAGCTCGTCACGGTTGATGTACAGAACGCGATGTACAGTGTCTTTGACGAGACACTACCACAGCAGGGTGGAGTTTCATTGAGGGTGGCCGGTGCGGTAGGATGCGGTAGGATGCGGTAGGATGCGGGTTCTGTGTCCTGAGTAGAATCCCTATTGTCGAAGCGTGGATTTGTAAACAAGCTTGAGTGCGCTTGAAAAAGAGCCGAGACCACACCGGTATGGCCCAGGAGAGCTCACCCCAATGTCAGTGGACTATCGAAGACGTCCGTCCATGGCCGAAAGTCGGCAGCCGCAACATGGCAGCTCATCTATCCTCGGCGCCGCTCGCCTGCTTGTACATGAGCGAATGACGAGTCCGAGTTGCAGCAACTGGCCAAAGTACAGACTTGCGAGCAATGGGGCCTTGGGGACGGGCAAGCAGTGCATGGGGCGGGTCTGTCCGTGATCTGGAGAGGGGTCTTGGATGGGGTGGTGGTGCAAGCTGCCGCCAGGAACCTTGGAAGCCCGCGACGGGTTGGAGACGGTCCGGGCTCCCTCGTGAGGACAGCACCTGGGCATGGCGCTAGCCCCTCTGCGCGTGCACAGGTGTGGGGCGCCCGCCCTTTCCGCGGACGCCTTCCACCTCCGCTCACGACAGACGACCGCCAGGCAGGACCATTGCCTATCCCCAGCCTCCAACACCAGCGCGCGCTTCGCATGACGTGAACAAGCCTCATGGGTCCGGGACAAGCATGTCAAGCCTTGGCAATGCCGTCTTGTTTTCCCGCGGTGCATTGGGAGCTTCCTTTTCGCGTTAGCCGGCGAGCGGGCTTACAGCAGCAGCACCTCGTTACAAGCATCCCAACATGCAGCGGCGGTTTGACCGTGTCCCTTACAGGCTCTGAGACCTAGTCTGACGTTCCCAAGCTTCGATCAGAGCGAGTCTGCGAGGCTACTCAGAGCGCAGGAGGCGAGTTCGTGAACCCCCGCGCAGCGCAGTGCATGCAGTAAGCAACACACCACACCACAGTAGCACCCCTCGGTGACGTAGCGAATGAAGCGTGGGCGATCCCAATCCCGTTGCCGGCTGCACAATTCTGCGATCTGCATCGTCGATAGGTTATCTGGCCAATGGCGGTGTGAGGGCTGTTGAACAACTGCCTGATTCAGACTAAATTACTTTGAGACCTGCCACGGTTCGCATCCTCTTATGAGAAGCCTTACCGTCAGACGGGATCGGTCTAGTAGGCCTGGATAGTGACAAGCCTGGCACCTACATCAGCGCCGGCTTCCGCGGTCTTACTGAGTGTATAAGTAGCTGGTTGCTAACCACATGGGTTGATCTCAGTACCATTGTGTTCACTTGCTCTCTTCGGACCAAAGTTTTCCATCATGGTAGGCTTTGTCCAGCTCGCGGCCCTCTTGGCATCTGCAACTTTGAGCACCGCACGTACACCTTTCCTGCGGGAAAGACAGGTGCCTGCTGATCCTACGGGCGTCACAACAATCACCTCGCAGCAAGGAGCAGAGATTCGCTACAAGCAGCCTGGAAAGGCTGGCGTTTGCGAGACGACCGAAGGTGTCGATGACTATGCCGGATACATCAGCCTCTCCCCGACCCAAAACATGTTCTTCTGGTTCTTCGAAGCACGCCATGATCCCCAATCAAAACCCTTGACGTTATGGCTCAACGGAGGACCTGGATCCGACTCCTTGATTGGGTTGTTTCAAGAGCTCGGTCCTTGTAACGTCACTGAAGATCTGAAGACGCAGCTCAACCCCTACGCATGGAACGAGGAATCAAATATGATTTTCCTGAGTCAGCCAGTCGGCGTAGGCTTCTCCTATGAAACTACACGCAATGACAGCGACGGAAGATATTCGCTTGTTGATCCAGATACTGCAAACACCACGGAAGCGGCTGCGATCGGTGCGTGGCATATTCTCCAAGCCTTCCTTGAGTTGAGCCCCCAGCTGGATCCTGACATTACCAACTACACATTCAATCTCTGGACTGAAAGGTAAGCATGATTCAGCGTGCTTTCGGATAATTACAGCTTACGCCTGGGTTATAGCTACGGTGGTCACTATGGGCCTGGGTTCTACAACTACTTTTACCAACAAAATGAGGCCATCAAGAATGGGTCTACCGCTGGTGTGGAAATTCAAATGGACACTCTTGGTATAATTAATGGCATCATTGACGAGCAGATTCAAGCCCCCTACTACCCCGAATTCGCAGTCAACAATACCTATGGCATCAAGGCTGTCAATGACACCATATACACCTTTATGAAGCAGGCATACTACATGCCCGAGGGCTGCCATGACCAAATTGAGTACTGCAAACAGTCCGATCGCTCCACAGAGGACGGTCAGCTCACCTGCTCTTCAGCGACAACCCTCTGCCGATCACTTGTTGAGGAGCCATACTACGCTTTCGGGGGGCGTGGAGTTTACGATATCAGACACCCGTACGATGATCCAACGCCACCAGATTACTTCATGGACTTCTTGAACCTTGCGTCTACCCAGGAAGCGATTGGCGTCAACATCAATTACACTTCCACTAACGCAGGCAACGTTTCTCGAGGCTTCAGTTCGACCGGTGATTTTGTGTTTCCAAACTTCATTGAGGACCTCAACGAGATCCTCGGTTATGGTGTTCGCGTCGCACTGCTTTATGGCGACGCCGACTACATCTGCAATTGGTACGCACCAACATCTGATACTGTTGAATGGAAACGCTAACAGTACGTCAGGTTTGGAGGAGAAGCAGTCTCACTTGCCACAAACTTCACTGACTCGAACGCCTTCGCTGCAGCGGGCTACACACCTTTCATGGTTGATGGTGTCGAGTACGGTGAAGTTAGAGAGTACGGAAATTTCTCCTTCACAAGGATCTACGAGGCGGGTCACGAAGTGCCGTACTACCAGCCTGTCGCCAGTCTCGAGCATTTCAGGAGGGTATTGAACCACCTCGTCATTGCGGATGGTAGCAAGGTTGTCACAGATGACTATAGCACCAACGGAACGGCCAAAGCTACACACACAGAAAGCTTTGTTCCATTACCCCCATCCGGTACTCCTAGTGCGGCTAGCAGGACGAAGCGAAGTGTCTTGTAATCACTCCGAATCGGCGAATCTATGAAGGCTAAGTATGCGCACATGACTTGGCTGCTTGGAGGACGTAATTTAGCTTAAGGGCTATTCAAGTACCTATGACATGTTTGTAATGAGAAACTGGCAACCACACACAGATATTCTGTGCATTGGACCAAATTTAGATCTGCCTACTCGTATCTTCGACTTGCTTACCATACAAATTTCCAATGGGCTATTTCAGCTTCCAGGCTCTTCACAAGTCGCACCTTGATGTCCCAATCAGGCTTTGGCATCGCATTCCACAAGTCCGCGTTATGCTTTGTCGGCGCTGCCCACGTTCCTTCAAGCGGTATAATGTCGTACTGCAAGACAATCATGGCGACCAAGCTCAAGATTACGTTGATAGAAAAATGACGACCGGGGCACATGCTTCCGCCCGCTCCAAATGGGCGAAAGGCAGATGTACTCCCAAGATTCTTCTTCGTCGTCTTCAAGAAGAAACGCTGGTAATCGAAAGTTTCCGCAGTGTGACCCCAGATATTCGGATTGTGGTGTACACTTTGGCCAGGGATCATGACGATACCATTCTTTTTAAGCAGATACTGGTCGGCGAGCATGGTGTCGTGTTTTACTTGCTTGATGTTGATGACCGTGCTATGATAGCGAAGAGTTTCATTCAGCATAGCCATGAGGGTTGGGCAGCTACTTTTGATGCTGTTCAGGCGCAGCACTGGGGGCTGTGGTATTGCACTAGAATGCTGTGGCTGCTGGTGAGTCATCCCGAGGAGTTCTTTACGGACTATATCCAATACTTCCACATCCGATAGGATTTGAAATAAGAGCCAGAATGTAGTGATAGCTCCACTGCTTAGCATGGCAAGTGATGTCGCCAACTCCATCTTTGCCGCCTCGTCCGCGGTAAGACCGTGACGCTTGTTGATCTCATACATCTCGGATATCATTGGGAATGCACCAAGATGGCCATCCGTCTCAAAATATCTTCTGAAGGCTTCGATGACGTGACTCCGTGCTTTCAAGGCTTTGCGCGCTGTCAACGACGGTATTGGGCTGTAGAGCAGGTGGCTAATGCCAGGAAGAAATTCCCTACCGTATTCGTTAGTAACAAGGTACAAAGCACAAAGGCAGCACGTCAGGGCCAGAAGAACATTGATCTACCCACATCCAACTTGACTCGATATCAGGATCTTCGTACGGGTTCTCTGGTCCGTAAATGGCTGCAGTCAGGGCCAAAGTAAGCTCATGACGGAGCAACTCAAATAGACCTTCTTTTTGGTTGTTTTTGATGTTGTTGGGCAAACTTGAACTCAACCTATCGATTGCCGTGTTGGTTGCACTTTGTAGCGAGGGGCCAGATAGAAGATACTTATGAACGCTCATGGTAAAGCCATTTCCATGTATCCCAAATGCTCTTCGTAATGTAGTTTGAGACTCATTGCGTAGTCCACTAAAAAGCATGCCAAATTCCAATAAATTTGGAACAAAATTTTCGGTATTGGCCTTGCTCTGAATGGCGTGAATCAAGTGCGGCGCATGCAGTATGTATAGTCGCTGAAACGGCATACGCAGCGTATGTATAGATATTTGGGTCCGTTTTCTAGTAAGCTCCATGTTAGTTTAGAGCCTTTGAGGTTGGAGATGAGCGTTACCTTAGCGTTGAGAGGTAACCGCCTCTGTAGCGCAATATGCCGATAACAGAGTCAAAGAACGGCAGATTGGAATGATAGAGACGAGGTTCTTTTGAATGCTGAGTGCTGTGAAGCATGACTTGGAGGACTACGTAGATCAGAACGAACGTAACGACTCCGGCTGCCGCTAGCGGATACATGGTGATCGACGGTCCCACTGGTGGAGATCTTTCGCTTTACGGATCGGATCCCAAGAGTCTCGAAGCTTATATACCAACTTTGAGCTCTTTCATCTCATCGCCCATAGTCTACGCACCGCTTATAGACATAAGTCGATGTCGGCGAGTCGATCACAAGTGCTTACCCAGAACATCATTTTCATACAGCAATTTACCAGCATTTGACGTGTTGATTCTGCACATAGCCGCAACCGTAGTTGTCGACGCCAGCATCTTCGAAGGCGCAGAGTGCGTGACTGGAGCCATCCGTCACAATTGACAGATGGGGTATAGCCACACACTCCCAAGAATAGGTAGAGTCCATACAGGAGGGTCAGATGATCAGGTGCGAAAGAGTGGCTCGCAAAGTCACGTTCCGCGCGTCGCTAGCGTAGCGAGCACTCATGAAAGCCATACACTGAAGCTGTCAAAACTATCCGCCGCGATGTATTGTGAAGTGAAAGTCCACGTATGGCTGAAATTGGGTAGATCGTTTCAACGTCGGCGATTCGGCAGGACCAACGAGCTCGCTCGGATGAGGGCGCGACCTGGCACATGAGCCCAGCATTAAAGAAGTGACGGGACAAAGAAATAACAACAGCAACACTCATCAGACCCGTGCTGGTAGATAAGCGACATCTCGGCTGTGCGATCGACCCGCCAGAGTGGCTGCGGGAACGGCTCTCGTGTCTTCCGGGTGAAATCCGGCTACCAGAATACCATGTGTTAGGTCATGCTGTCGCATGAAGCGTCCGCATAGGGCATGTGGCTGGATCTTAACTAGAGTGCTCGGGCAAATGCGAGTCTTCAGGAACGTCTGGCCGTGATGATGGAGACAAGCAGATACTCAGCTTCTCGGATCGGTGGACGTCTTTGCTAAGGAGCACGGGGAGCTAGCCCCAACACGGAGATCCTAGCCTACACTACGTCATCGACGTGGGTGCCCCTTACGTCCTGCAAGCACGCGGTTCATGAAATTGAGGGAACTTCCTCCAGTCAAGTGCATTTCATAAGGTAGGTACGAGATTGAATGTCAAGTACAATTCACCGGCCCTCGCTTCCAAAAGTTGCTCCCTTCAGCATACATGATCATCCCCAAATGGACATTTTATCAGTGATGGTGTCGCTGACGATCGAATGCTTGCTACATCCCTGGTCATGGTAAGCAAAGTAGATTGGTGCGACACCACACCCTTTGTAGACAGCACATGTACGCCGGCGACTTCAGTGACAGCAACCGTCAACACTGAGTTGCGTGGTGCAGGTATTGAAGGCGAGCTCGAACTGTTTGTTGAAGGCAAATCGGGGAGAACCTCATACATATGTTTGCGTAGAACATTTGCAACAAATTCAGCTGCGAAGAAGCTACCGGCCACCATGATGATGAAGCATATTGCGCCAGCGATTGCACGGAAAATGTTGTTGCGTAACACCTGGCGCCAGGTACGTGGCTCCTGCAGTCGAGGCGGTACACGACGGGGTAGGCTTCCAGGAACAATATTCGAAACCGATGTCAAATGATAATCTTGTGGATTAGTTGTAGAAATTGGTGTCATGGCTGACTTTTTGCCCTCGTTGTTGTTCTGTGTTATTTTAGCAAGTGATGGCTGCATATAACAACAGGGGAAGTCAAAGGTAACTTATATATGAGTCTCCTTCATTATCATGAAGTTACACAGTTGTGTCTAGTTGAGGTCAGGCGTAAGTGTACAATTTTCGTATGCCTGCAGGTAGGGTGAGCTTCATGAGAACTGCTTCATTATGAAAGTACAGGAAGATAGAATTTGATAGCCCATGAGCCAATAAATATAGTATGAGGTAGCAGAGATAGAATGTTTCTTTTGTTTTCATGTTCGGTGAAGAGAACGAACCGGTGAAAGCTTATTAACTCTTGAAAGACCAGCCATCGAAATTCACTTCTACAGCCAATCGAATTCATTACCGAATCTTTCACCAGATGTGCTCAAATCAACTATAAATTGGGCCTAGATCACAAACCAGTCTTTGCGTTGTGAAGTTTAAGAGTGTCAACACACTCTACCAGCAATAATTCTTCCGCGACTTTCTTCTAATGGCTCTTATGTCAACGTTGGTGTAGGGCAAGAGTTTAGCCCGCATCGAGTTTGTGAGGCACACGCTGTGGCGAGTACTGCACAGCGGATTTGATGACCATTCCATGTTGCCCTTGTGAACCCCCTCAACAACCATACAAGTACTTGTATGGATATGTTTAGAACGGAAGGTCTCCTACCTCCACTTTCGCTTCTCAACCACTTTTTGGATGATCATTGCTCAATGACCAGCGTTGGCGATACCTTTCAAAACAATTAAAAAAGATTGGCTCCATTTACACCACAAAGTCTACCGTGAGAACTGTCTACCTGGTCTAGCTCCTCTTCAATCGAGTTGGTAGTCGACTCTAACCCCTTCACCCGAAAGACATAACGAAAGTTCTGGTCTTGTATAATGTTGAATGTGGTTCCAGAGCCTTTTCTCCCATTGGACCGCACAAATGTTGGGTCCATGACAATGTTAACAACGTATGCTGCCTGCGCAAGATGCTGAGAGAAGTTAAGGAAAGCGCTCACTGTGCGACGAAAGCCTCGACGGGCTGCATTCTGTTTAAATCCACCAGTTTCAACCACGAAATTAACGCTGCTGCCTAGGTAAAGTTTATACAGCTGCTCTAGACAACGAACTACTGTTTCGCATCCTAAGATGTCCGTTGCGCGCATTGAGATACTTATCCTGGAGATGTGGTGACCTATGTCGAGCACCGATCTAATTGTGCCGTGATTGCTTCTGAAGTCGAAGAGAGCATCTCTGTCTTTGCGACAGAGTTACCCCATGATGTCTTTGTGAATATCCTCTACCGTGAACACAGCGTCGAGGATGTGAGAAGATAAAGATGCTTCATTGCACAACTTTACGCTACCTGCTTCATCGTTGTAAACCCGTAGAGCTCATATCGGATATAAATTTGCTGTAAATTTGGTGTCGCAGCTTGGGGGGCACCACTAGTATACACGCTCACAAAGTTGTTGGCATTCATATCTCGCATGACTTCTAATGTAGCTGTTCAATGTTTCCTTTGCTCTGTGAACGCTAATGCCGGTGAACCTCAATGTTCGTCGTTCCTTTGTGGCTGTGTCTGGCGACCCGTGAGAGCGCGTCTCTTATAGACATTGGCGTTTGCACGGTACCCTTTCTGAAATGCTGTCATGTACGCTAAGAGCCTGTCATGTGGCAATCAGTGAGTCGGAGGTGCCCAGATCCGTACTCAGTGCAGCGCATCCTTGCAACAAGGGTTGATCTTGCGTTGCGAGTTTGCGACGATAGGCATGAGGCGCATGTAAACCGGTACTAGATATAGTACAGACTGAAAGAGATTTTTGATAGGCGTTAAGGGACAGTACCTGCGTCGAAGACTGCATTAGACACAGGTCTGCGCAAGGTCTGCGGTATGCCAGAAAATCACAGCAGTCAAGGACTTTCAAATCGTGACAAGGTGAGTGGTGAGGATGTAGAAAATGAGAGACAATCACGTAATCAAATTAAATCACACAGTCTCTTGATCTCACGTTGCCGAATGCGAATGAGGTTTAGAAGAATGTTTCGAAGCATCCCGAACATTATGCAACGCACAAACTCTGTACCGCAAGCCTTCACAGCTTCGTGACTAAGGGTATGATGTGAGCAATTTAGTCGCGTACTCAGCGGGAACTTCCTGGGTAAGGTGGGAACTGACCTTGTAGATGACAACTTGTAATGCTGCGTCGGTATCAACACCCTCCGGTAGAACTTCCACCAACACAAACTGCGCCATTGCATTCAAAGCCCTTATTTTCCACAACGTTCCCGCACAAGTAGCTTGGCGCCTTGGTATTATTCGCGTACCTAAGGTCGATGTCGTCTAGCCTGATGTTGGAGCATGGTGCTATACCGCTACACTGCAAACTTACGACCCGTCGGTCCTTCGTTATACCCTTCAAACCCTTGATTGAAACATCACGGACCTGGAACTGGCTATTTGTGCAATTTCCCTGTCCTGGCGCACCTATAAAGCGAGTACATTGACTGATCGTGAATGCGCCGCCGCGCATGTCTTTCGTGGTGAAATTTTTCATCACCATGTTCGCAGCAAATCCAAGGCCGCCACCGCCACCGTTGGGTGGATATCCATTTTGATCGTTTGTCCAAGTCTTGACATAAAATGCATGTAGTGTGTCCTCAAAGTAAACGTTTTCTGCTCGTATGTTCTCGATGGTTTCGAAACGGTCATTGTACTGGCCTATGGATCCGATGGCGATTCCCAGGCCATGATAGAATTGCGAGTCAAAAAGAGTAATGTTAGTGCTATTAGCTTTGCAGCTGAAAGAGTCGTCGCCATTGTACACTGTAAGATTCCGGAAGAGCAGATTGCTGGAGAAGAATGTATCGACGCCGTCGGTATTGGCTGCAAATTGGGTCAATACACTTCTCAACTGACATTAGTACGAGCCACCTACAGCTGGATACTCGGTTGCCAGTATTATTGATGAAGATGTCTTCCCATACGGTGTCATGACTACGGATAATAGACATGGTCCACATTTGACTTCTCAGAAAGTTTAAACCTCTGATCACCGAGTTTGTGAGTCCGTCGAATGTGACCTGGTGAGGTCGCCCGGGGTAGTTTGATGTATTTGGCTGCTTTCGGATCCACTCGTACCAATAGTCGCCGTTACCATTGAAAGTTCCAACGCCATGTCCGTTGATACGCACATTGTCGCCGCCAAGCCTGAATGCTGTGGACTGATTTTGGTAGCCAACAGGCAAGGACGCATTCAGCCAATATTGAATGTCGGTGCTCCACTGGTGGTGCTGTCAGTTCATTGCGAATGTGAGCGCACGATATCTAAGTCTTACGAGTAGTTGACCTTGAATATCAATATCAACGTCTTGCAAATTGCTGATATTTAGGATGGAATTGATGAAGTAAGTCGTCGGTTCAAACACGATCTTACTGTGCTGGCGACACTCTTTGAAAGCAGCACGTATCGCTGGTGCATCGTCAGTCTTGTTAGTGCCACTGGGTTTGACTATGCACGTCTTTGAATTATGGTATCGGGCATGTGTTGATGCACCGCATAACGCGAGGATGATGGGTGTTGCAAATCTCATGATGAAGTTATGATGACCTGGGATGAACAGTTCGATCGACATGAGCTTCGCGACGGATTTGAGGGCTCGTACGCAGTGCCGTGGCCAGTCGTCCGTGTAGACACAGTCGGCTCTTTTACCGCTCTCGTCATGTGTCCCGCCATCGCCCGTAAATCGAGCAAGCGTGCTCCGGCGTCACTACTGACGTTGTCCAAGAGCAGAGTGTCAAGACGCGGAGATCGTTACCCCAGACAACGCTAAGATTTTGCGCGAATCGGGTGTGACCCAAGCTCATATGCGACCCGCAGATTGTGTAGATCTTGACCCTGCCCGGGGCGCATTATACCGAACCAAATCTGCTGGATCCGTCAGCTCTTGGCTGTCCAGCTCAGAAAAGACTTCGCAACGTGAAGCGAAGAGAAGCTAGTGCAATGCGAATGAGCGTCGTCACATAAATGACATGTGGTGTACATGTAATGTCAAAGGAAGGCAGGTGGATGCAGACTTTTGCGCGTCTACCTAACCGGTGTATTTACGGTAGAATTTTGAATGTATCCGTAACGACGAGCTCGCTGTTAGGGAGGTCAGTATCGGCAAAAAACATCGAAGACGTGTGATGGTACGGTATTAGCGTTAAGATTGTGGTCATGGTGCATTAGGGATTGGTATAATACCACAGGTACCATACTCTGTCGTTACATGTACCACTATGCCGCGGTCTACTATAAGATTTCGTCGCCTTCCAGCCTGCAGTATTGAAAGAGGTTCGATGTTGGGGGGTTCGAGTATTACGATGCTTGTAGTCACGTCGTGCCTAGGTAACGCTGGGGCGTCCACAGGTCTACCTTCCAAGGTGGTTCGATGTTGGAGTTCGGGACGCAGGGCACGTGACGCCCATGGACGCTAACATGGACTGCGCTGTCGTGTTGATCCTGTTCAGTCACGACTCCGTGTCTGCGTCTGCACCTGCTCGTGGCATCAAGCTCCCAGCGCAAGCCAAGCGCGAGAACCGCCCACGTTATGATACGCAGTGAAAGCTTTACGTGCACTTCTCGTGTGACTACAGGCTTCACAAGGTAAGAGTGCTACGCACAAATGACCAGGGTCAGATTCTGGTGCTGGTGCGCTGCTGTCATGTCTGTATCATGGTATGAGTGCACTTGCCCCGCGCATACTTATTGCAATCGATCCTTCTTACGCTATTAACATGAAACTAAAATCTCCCCGAAGTCCAGTGGCCAGTGTCATTCGCGGTGTGGTCGCTAAGTCCGCCTTCACCTACAGTGACAAACGCGGCCGTTGGACAAGTTGTAAAAGCCTACGTACAGTCCGAACGATCACTATACAACTAATCGTTTTGCAAATCCTTTCGTTTCGGCACCACCAGCGACAACCAATCGCACCATCTGGTTGCTTCAGGCGCGACACAAATATGTCTGTCCCGTTACGTGTCAGGAAATCCGACGAAAACCAAGTTTTTATGAGAAATGTCCCTCAACACATGGCCAGAACCACCATTCCACGACTGTTTAGCGAATTCAATCCTACCAGTGAGAAAATTATCTATCCACAGAGCAGATACACTACCATGGTCTTTCGGTTCCGGAATAAGGATGATGCACAACGTGCACGGGAAGCCAATAACAACCGGAGATTAGGCGGCGTAGTACTTTCTGTGGAACTATACCAGGAGAGGAAGTCGGTACAACCTCTTAGAGAGACGGCCGCCCGAGCCCAAAGCCGCCCAGTAGGGTTTTTAGATAGTGATTTCGATCCGCAAGATTGGGGTGGAAAGGCCACAGACAAAGCCTCTTTAGTCAACGATGTGGATCTAGAAGAGCTGAGGCCATCAGAGGATTTGGCTTTACCTCAATTGCCATACCCGGAACCGCGATCCTCAACATGGGCGAGCATAGTAGCAAACGCTCAAGCCGGACCTCCAGCAACAGCGCCAGGCCTCTCGCGGGGACGGGGACGGGACACTCCGATGACTATCGACGACACGCCAGCTGTGACACCACATATTGACCCCTCCGTGCCGAATCTAAAGCCCGTTGCCGATATCTTAACTGAGACGCAAGGCGAAACAACAATAGAGCTGTCATACGAAGCGCAACCTCAGCCAGGTATCGTACCCGACGCCCCCGAAGCTGAGATGACGAGTGTTCAAGACGCAGCATCGACACCAGGACATCTTCCACTCTCTGTCAGCTTGCCGTGTTCAGACGTCTCACACGACTTTTCTAAGGAAACGGTGATGAAGGAAAACGACGAGAAGCAAGCAGGGAAGGTCACCGGAGCGAGCCATATCCACAACACAGACGTCTTAGTTGCCACGGAGCCCAATTCAAGCTATACTCCAAGGCCTTACATAGGATGGAACTATGTGGACTCGTCGGAGCGTATACGTCAAAAGTACGAGTGTATTTGCTCGTTCTGTCAAGCGAGGAACCGGCTACCCAAACACTGAATGATCTTTAACAGTGTTGGACTACTGCAGCCAAGTATCTTGCGGGTGTTCGGCAATTTTCGACTGAAGACTTGACTAGAAGAACCAAAAGGTTTGCACTTTGAGATTGGACGGGCGCGACGGATTGAATTGAATAAACAATCCCATGTACAATTGAAAAGCTGTTCGAAAATACGATCAATTTTACACAGTTCTGAGAATGATTTGCGTGATAGCGTGATGTTATGCTGAGAATGTTCACAAAAATATCCAGGTATGAGTTTCGCCCACCATGTAGACTATCCCCACTCAACTGGCTCTCGCCATGGCTCGTTTATCTCATCTTCCTAATGTGCCATGTGCTATTACGTACATACTTACATGGACGCATACCAACCAACGTTGCGCCAAGCTTACTTGTGTTCCCAGGTTGCTCCTGAGGTCTGCCTAGGTAGAGGTCCATGAGCAGAGCGCTACTACCATGACGCATTACTGGACGCCATACACACCACACTCATCCGCATTTCGCAAATCAGGCCGTCAACCCGTAGATTAACGCGTCGTCGTAGATCCCACCGTCCTCAACTCTGCTAAGATCTTCTGTGTATGTAGCGTATCACAACCCCACTTCCCCTCGTCCACAGTCTCCGCCCCGTGACTACCGCCCACGTATCTGTCGCCACCAACGTTAGCTTAACCTAGCCTTGTGCCGTTTCGAATTCATTTACTTTATTGCTCATAGCTCTGGTCCCTGCATTTGACCTCCCAGAGCCTCACTCGTAAATCTTTTGTCCAAATCATCTCGTCCTAAATCTGCAACATAAATTACATCTCACTATTATGCCGCGCTTCCTCCGCCGCATCTTCAGCAACGAGAACCCCTTCCGCACGCCCCCGACGGCTACACGAGACGATATTCAACGCTCACGACGTGTTCTTGTGCGTAACTCAACGGCGCCTCTAGAAGTTAATTGGCGAACGTCTTTTCTTTACCTCGAGACAAACGCACACGCCGAAGAGCATACCGCGTTACGAGATGGGGGGACTAGTGTAGCCGACAGTGCATCTCAACCTATCCTTGCATCGAGACACGAGGCAGAGCAAGCGCAACCACGGGCGAGGAGAAGGCTTAGTAAGAAACACAAAAGACCTACTTGATGGCTTGAGGGTGAGGTTTGGAGTTTTGCCTGGCTAGATGTGCAAGTAGGCTGTAGGGAGATTGATGCGTCTTTCAAAATGAAGCAAGGGTACGACCTAAAGAAGATTAGGACATTGGGCTCCTATGGAACCCGTTTAAGAACGTACTGGCGCGCCCTTAGTAGTCGATTGTTTGCTCAACCGGTTGGAGATTTTACGATCGAAACTAGGTCCCATTGCCAAGCAGTCGTGGTGCCAATTTCCAACATCGTTTTCCAAGGTTCCGTCTCTCGCACAAACAACTCCAAGAAGGCAATTTCACGCAACTACCTTCTGTACGTCGATTTTTCTTCATATCTTGTAGCTCGTATGTAAGCTACAGAACGTAGCAGGATCAAGCGCATTAGACATACCCGTCCAGCCCTGTTGAATAATAAGATGATGCCGTGCAAATAGCCACATACTATGCATTCTGAACCGAAACAGTAATCTCACACATAATCACTCACCCATCCCGCTTCTCGCTAGAATCGTAGTGACGATACCCCAGTGCACTTCCCCCCTTTCCATCCCGTCAATCCGATCCAGGGCCATCCACCACCCTTTCATGCTCGCCCACACACCCTTCACTTTCTCAGCTATTCACTGCAATCCTGTATAAGGGGTCCAAGATACCTAATCCTCACTATCATACTCCTCGTCATCATCCCCTAATAGTGCAGGGTACTGTCTACTCCTCAGGTCCTGTTCTAATCCTCCTTCGCTCTCAGGATCGATGTAACCTTTGCCACCGATGAGGGAGAGGAGAACAGGGAGCAGAATCAGGGCGTGTGTGGAGGCCCAGAGAATCAGAGCGCACCAGACGCGGAAATAGTATATTTCGAAGATCTATTGGGCATAGATTAGTTGATGCTCTTGGTAAACTGTTCTGGAAGGAGGCACAAGTCAAGAAAGGGATGGCATACCTTACTCCTCGTAAATGCCAACACCCCCACCCCCAGGATCTTTGTTACCGTAATCCCACTAACCACGCTCCCCGCAACATTCACCATGGCCGTCCATGCCCGCGCATCCTTGCCACGGAACCGATGTCTCGGCGCCTTCTCCATAGTCGCACGACTCGGAAAGGTGAACGCGCGTGCAATATGCGCAGTAAATTCTACGCTAATACCCACGCAGATGATCAAATTGACGAGCGACACAGCATTGAGAGAGACGCCGAGAATGGCCATAGATCCGATGATTGCGGAAATGGTCATACCGACGACTAGCGTAACAACAAGGGCTGTGGCGAGGGAACCGAGGAGAATTGTTGTTATGACGAGTACGGCGGCGAGGGCGGAACCGATCAACGCACCGGCGAGACGGACAATGGAAGTGTATTGGTCGAAGAAGATGTAAAATTTCGAGTACGGGAATACCTCAGTGTCTATGTCTTCTGAGATTTCTCGTGCAATGCGACGAGCGGCTGTGTAGGCAGATATGAAGTCACTTTGGGACCGGAGCGGCGTATGCGAGGTGCGGAAGTGGGATGCCGGAATGGTCAGATGCTTCGAGTCGATGACTAATGCGTCAGAGTATGCTGCTTTGCCACCGAGGGGGCACTCTTCGTTGGTAGGGGCTTCAATCCAGCGTTGGAGGTAGCGTATGAATTCTTCGCCTTCGGGCATACCCGAGAGGGTCATGTTCCAAGGTGGTTGACGGTTTCTGAAGCACGGTTCGCCGTGGTCGACACAGCACTTTTCATTATCGGGGTTGAGCCAGAGGAAGAAATCATCGAGCCAGTTGGCAGCGGAAGCCGCAAGGTGGGACACTTCGGATCGCTTGCGTTCAGCTTCGATAATGTTGGCCAATGACTCGTGGTCGCATGTGGAGAAGCGACCGCAAAGTTCCTTCTGTGGCGCGCGTTGTGTGACATTTAGCTCTTTGGTGACGAAGTATACGGGCGGACCGACGTCTAGGTAGTCGTAAAGATCATTAAAATAAGGAATCAGGTATGAGTCGCTGGGAATAGCGATACGTTGGTCGAGGCCAAGCTCTACACTGGGAAACAGTGCCAGACTAGCGGTGAAGATACCGAAAAATATTGCGATGATGCCAACCTTTGTCTTCCTGCCCAGCAATGCAGGAGCATATGTCTTCCGGATGAACTTCTGTAGAGAGCCCTCCTCCCCGGCGCCGTGGCCCATGCCGCCATTAAGGTAACCAGGGTCTGCACGCCATACACGAACGAATGGGAAGCAGTCAGCACGGTTCTGTTCAACACGCTGTTGATTGAGTGCAAGAACCGCGATGAACATGGTGACTTGCAAGATTGCGTTGATGAAGACAGCGCCAGCAGCATACGCAGCAAAATTGCGAACAGCTGGCATGCCAACTGCGCAACCAAGAGCAAAAGCTGTCGTCTCTGTGAGCGCCGAGAGCAAGATGGAAGGTCCCATGCGTCCTAGTGCGCGCGAAACGCGTTCTGGGACACTTCCTTCTGGGTGGCTGAGGTTGATGCGCTCGAACTCGTGTACGATGAGAAAGATGTTGTCCACACCGACAGCCAAAACCAAGAAAGGAATCACTTCCGCGATGATCAAAGTGACCTTGATTCCGGCTGCGGAAAAGAGGCCCACTGAAGCAGATACTGACATGAGAACTATAAGGATACCCACAATGCCCAACATGAACTTGGACTGTACGAGAGCATTTGCCGGATTGCGGAGAACAGATTGAACAGTGAGTGTTGTAGAGCCCAGCGCAAGCGATGCATATAAAAACATGATGATGTAGCTTATCACGACGATTTTGGCATCCGTGTTGGTGCTCTTGTTCAATTCCTGCTCGAGACTGACTTCAGTATTGAAACTCAGTCGCAGACCCTTCTTCTTCGCATCTTCGGCGACGAACTTTAGGTAGTTCTTGAGCTCGTTTTCAAAGTCCATAGCCTTTTGCTCCTCGGGGGTGCCCTTGGGATGGTTCTGCACAACCCAAGTAATGACAAGTGCCTTTGCGTCTAGGACAGACATGTTGACGCCCCCAAAGAGGAGATGGGGATCAAGGGGCTGCTGGAATGTCGGTAGGCATTGTGTGGGGTTGTCGACGCAATCTTGAAGTTCTTCTGCCCAAGTGTCAGGTCCGACATTGGCGAAGTCACCTTGCCAGTAACCCGTGACAGATTGAACCACACAAGCGTTGTCGATGGGCTTGAAGCAAACTTGATCTAGCGTTACGCCGGTTTGATAAGACTTCAAACGCTGGATCTGGCTTTCGACGCCAAACCACCAGTCAAGAGTCTCATAGCTGAGCACAGGGCCCAAGCTCTCGCTGGTGTCATTGACAAGGAAGACTTGCTCTGCGCGGAAGAAAGGCCCAAACTTTTCATCGAAGAAGGCCTTTTCTTGCGCAGCCGCCGAATCAGGCGAGACCCATAGGTTGACTGGGTCAGTCTCAATCTGAAACCTCATCCACCCCAGGCTCATTAGTCCAACAACGATAATGCTGGCAACAATAGTCATGACCGGGAAACGCGCGCATACGTAGCCGAGGCGACTGAACATACGGTCACACCAGGTATTGATAAAGTAATGTCTTGTCGGGCGATCAAGCATGCCAACATTGTGCACAATGTCGCCCTCGTCCTCATCATCGCTCGGCTCAAGATCTCGCAAGAGACGCATTCGCTCGCTCTTATTCCGGGAGCGCGACTTGATGCCGAAGTGCAGCGCAACGCCCGTGCAGAGAAGACCGATGATGGCAGAGTAGACGACGATGACGGCGAACGAAAGGCAAGGAAGAAGACCTACGTAGCAAGATTTGTCGTCTTGAACGTCCGGTAGTTCAGTGCATGCTCCGCCACAGTCCAGACAGGCGCATCGGTACAGCTCGTCGTCAGTGTCACAAGGGTAGGCGTGCTTGTCCATGCCTTGCATGCCGGGGAACGCATCCTCGTCAGGCCGCGGAAAATTGATCTGGAATGGCGAGCCGAGGAACTTTTTGTCGCCGAGGAACTTGAGAAACTGTGTGTAGTTGTTTGCGCCTCCTCCAATGAAATCCATGGCCTTGCCATTGGTCGCACCAAATTTGACGTCTTTGCAGCTGTCGAAGAAGGTCGACGCGTACTTGTCCGAGACCAAGTTGTCCAGCTCTGTCACCAGGAACTTGTCGCCTTTGGGTTCCGTCTGGGTGACGTTGATGAAGAGCGACTGGTCGGGGGAACACGTGAAAGTGCAGAACATGTTGTAGAAGTTCTCCTTGCAGGCCGGGCAAGCGTTGATGATGGGGGTGGCACGGTCGAGGTTCGTCTTGAGGGCGTCGAGCTGCTCTTCGGCACAGCAGATGTCGGTTTCGGCCCACTGCTCGCCACAGATGCCCACGAGTTTCTTGCGCACGTCGGCATCTGGGCTGGTGGCCACGCCGTTGTCCGGGCAGGGCAGGTCTGAGCCAAAGAAGCCCTGCTTGCCGCAGTGACCCCTGATGGCGCAACGGCCCGCCTCATGCTTCAAGGTGATATCTGGTCCTGCCAGCGCCGAGCCAGCGAGCAGTGTGAAGAGGCCGATGGCTGTCGCTCGCCATGTCCGTGAGCACGGCGGTGCCATTGTGGTTGGGTGCGCCTCAGCGCTAAGGTGTGTAGATCGCGAGCGAGGTGGAAGGTACCATGTAGCGAGGCGCAGCGGTCTTTGTGGAGGTGGTTGTCGGGGGAGGTCCGGTGGTAGGTCAGCTCTCTCTGGTTGCGCGAGCCGAGGTGGCGCGTGGAGCTGTCTATACAGTATATGTAGAGTGCCTACGAGCACCTGTCCTATGACGATGAATAACGGAAGACACCGTGTGGCGATGCACAGGTCAGGCGAGCGAGCGACTCCGAGCGCTCGACTATTGACACAACTGGAGAATGTGCAGATGCGGTTTGGCGATTTGGCAGTGCTGGTGACGGTGATGGCTGGGTGTGCGTCGTCCATGTCCTGCGCCATGCTAACGTCACTGCAGCCTTGGCGGCCGGGGCGCGACGCTCAGGAACAACCTTACCTAGGTAGGTGCCCTGGAAACACCTGGGCATCATCCGACATCCAATTCCAGCCTAGTCTCGAGTCAGGTGTGCCAATCCCGAGTTCACCACCAGATTCACAGCACGACAGGTCGCTCGCTCGTCTTCTTGCGTGCCACACAAATTCATTTATGCTATCTAGTGTCGTAAAGGCTGTAGCGTCAGAGTGCCGCTCCCTCCATTGTGCCACTGCACGCATCATCATCGTTATCATTCAACAAGTGTCTTTCGACGGGTATCCTCCTCTTTTGAAAATCCAACAAAATGCTTCTCTATTTGCGCAAATACTGCACCAGTTCCACCAGCTGTGCCCGTGTCTCGTCCTCAAGCTGCTCTTCGGGCGCCCCAAGCACCTTCTCGAACACAGGCATCAACCTAGGCGTGAGCTGCTGGATTGTGGGCTCGTTCTGCTGGTAGAGCTGTACCACCATCCCAAAGACGGGTTTGTTCTCCTCATAGTCCTCGCGAAGAGGCAGCAGTGACACCAGCCTGGGCAGCCACTCCGAAATGTTAACTTTGTTGGGGTGCTTGGTGATGAAGCGACTAACACATCCAGCTGTGTTGTCGAGTAGACGGGCCTGGTCCTGCGCATCAAAAACATTTTCAAGCTTGTGGAAGATCGGGTCTAGCGACCGCACAATCTCGTCGTCATTTGTGGTCATCTCGCACAGAAGTCCAATGCCATAAATGGCGTTGGACTTGGTCTCTGGATCCTCGTCGGACAGGCGGTGAAGCAGAAGCCGCAGAAGGCCGGTGGTGTATGGCGTACAGCCGGCTCCCATATTACCAACACACTCCGCAATGGTTCCAACAGCCGCGCTACGCTCAGTAGATTCCTGGCTGCTAGCGTACTTGACGATCGGCTTCTCAAACATTTTCCACAGCTCGGCGAACTGCGAACCCAAAGCGACAGAGAGGCAAGTGACGACCTCTAGGGCCGTCTCGATGACAAGCCAGTCGTATTCAGAAGACTCCTCCAGAATGTCCTCTTCAGCCTCGTCACCCAGGTCCTGCTGGCAAGGGTGGCGCTTAGTGATGACTGCGAGCAATTGTTGGCAAAGGTCGGGCACAATAGTACCGCTTTCCGTCATAAGAACGGCCGGACCGCAAAGCTTCAACGTAGCAGCGACATCACGGTTCATGTCAGTCACAGTTCCCCTGAAGAATGTTAGCCATGGCTCTGGAAGTAATGTATAACAAACAGGGATATCGAGAATGCTCAGTAGTAGATTCGCTTTCACCTCAAGTGCACTTTGTGCATCGGAGTGAGCTGGGATTAACGACAGTTGTGTCATCTTTGCAGGAAGAATCGGAAGTAAAAAGGGAACAACATACCGATCCATCTCGTCTTGCCAGATCGACATGGTTGCCGTCATGACAAGATTGCCAAGTTTCTTCAGCTCTTCTGGCACCTCAACAGCGAGGGGTAGCCCAGGCTGCCACTTACCCATGCCGTCCCCTTCGGCCATACCGAAGAGACAGGCGTATGTCCGCCACAGGGTGCCAAGGGCGGCTTTGCGGATACCTTCGTACGAGTGGTCGACGAGCTCAAGCAACTTGGTTACAGTCGTCTCCAAGTAGGGAATATACTCGCGGCGAGTGTGAGTGATGATATCTCCGTATACTTCAGCCGCAATTTCCTTCTCCATAGCGACAGCGGAAACGCCCTCCAAGTCGTCCCAATCATCATCGTCTTCATCGCCCATCGCAGCCTCGTTCAGGTCGCTATCATCGTCGTCATCTGTAGGAGACGCAACCTTGATCTTGCGACCCTGGATAACGACTTCACCTCCGACCAATTCCGCGGCCTCCTCACCAAGCTCAACATCAAGCCCAGTCTCCTCCTGCTCCAGACAGTCCTGCAGACCCTTTACAGCGCCTGGTAGGTACTTGGCGAACTGCTCCTCGTATACCTTGGCCATCGTGCTCCATAGGATGTAGCTTGTCTCGCGAAGACGAGGGTGGTCAAGATGAAGTGCTTCTTCCGAAGCCTCCATTAGAGGAAGAACATACGGCTCAAAGGGTTGAGGTCCAACAGCAGAAGCGATCTTGCCCATGGAATCACATGTGACGCCACGGAGATCCAACTCATCTTGGCTGTCCTTGATCCTGACGTACTGCGATAGCTCGCTCATCGTCTGCTCGAAGAAGGGCAGGAACGCCTTCTCAGCAGCGGATGCGATGGAGCCTACTGCACCGATGGCCGCACTCTTGACCTTGAGATCCTCGTAATGGAAAAGCTTGCTGAACCGTGGTATCAACTCCGGCACATACTTGCCAGCGTCTTCCGGCTCGAGACCCTCAATCAACGAGTCAATCGCATGGCAGCTGCCACGGATAATCGACAAATTGCGCTCATCATCAGGACCCTGAACATTACTTGCTGCAAGATCGAAGTTCTTAAGCATTGCCGGTATCAGTCTAGCATGCTCTTTGCCAACGTCTTCGGCCAAATCGTCGGCCAAGCGAGCCACACCGTTGAGAGCAGCAGCGCGGACCTTTAGCTCGGGGTCTTCGAGCAAGTGTAAAACCATGGGCATGATTTCATTCAACTGGGTGGCAATGAAGTCAGGAGCTCCCTCAACACACATGCCCAAGGCGAGGATACCCGCTTGGCGGTAGTCAGGGTTTTGAGAAGAGAAGTAGTTGCCAAGGTTCTTCAGGAGAGGAATGACAACCTGGCTAGGAGGCAAGCTGGAGGCCAGAATGTCAAGCAAACCAAGTGCAGAACGGGCTGGCGTGACGTCCTCGTCCTCGCTGGATAGGTCGCCAAGCTCAGTGACGATGTGTAGAGCCTTGAGCGTCAATTCTTCACCTATTCTCAAGGCCTGGACCTTGAGCTTCCGGTATCGGACGCATTGCATCAGGAATGCAAGCGCCTGGGACCGGTAGTCGTCCTCAACGTTGGTGCTGGAGGCAAGCTCAAGCATGAACTTGACAAGATCGCCGAAATGCTTCGCCAATAGCGCGGACTCGCACCCCAGGAGTGTCTGGAAGACTTCGAAGGCCTGCATTGCCCGATCTTCGTCACCGTCATCAACAGTGCTCTTAAGGACAGTGACCATGCCGGGGATAGACTCTTGGAACAGGGCCAACGCTTTGGGGTCTTCTTCAGGCTCCAAAAGCATCGCGAGGCGGCTAAGGCCGAGAAGGGTGTTGATCTTAACCTCGACACTCTCAGGGTCCTGGATAGTAGTGCTGAACAGCCTGTACAAATCGGCCTGCTTGCCAGGGAAAGCGTCTCCAACAGACTCGAGTGTTGTCCAGATGATGTATGTACCCACCTCGCGGTGTCGAGCTGTGGGACTTGTTGCAGCCTGGTGGAGGAGCCCTGGTAGGTCGGCCCATTCGCCATCCTCAAAGTCTTGGGATGCGATAGCGGCGATGACACGGGCAGCCGAGTGGCGGGTGAGAGTGACATCTTCGTTAAGTGTGAACTGGAACAGCTGGCTACGGAGAGAACTCTTGTGGTCGGCAGGCAGGTTGGCCCAATGCCTTGTTACTAGCTTCCGGGCCTCAACGGCAGCCAGCTGACGGAGCTCAGACTTTGGGTGGCCGCATAGGATCTGAAGCAGTGCGTTCAGGGAGGCCGGCGAGTTGTAGTATTGTTTGTTGAGGGTGGAAGTGGCAGACTTGACACGTTCAGTGTCGGCTGGGCCTGGTTAGCTGTGTAATCTGACCAGCGCGGCGCGGGACGACTTACGCTGCAGTAAGCCCTCGAGCAGCTGCACAAACTGTTGCTCGTCCATGGCGATGCTTTTACAGTGTGTGGAGTGTAAAAGACAGGCCTTGGATGATCGAATGCAAAGGCAGAAGATCAGAGTTTTTGACGATGGTGGAGGGTGGTGCAGCGAGACTTTTTCAAAAACAGCGTCAGGGTCCAGACCCAATGCGCTCTAGCGTGCTTCTGCACGGGCATGGAGAAACAAAATGCCGGGCACAGGTGCGCCGAGTGACGGTGTCCGCTGCAACAGGACATCAAGTAAATGGCTCTGTGGCTGTTGGCATGGCTAGAGCAGGAGTGCATGGCCAGCAGCCCACTTGGAGCAAGTCGGTCTGCTGCAGCTTTCCAGTGGCTGACCGCGTGTCGGCACTGGCAGCAACGTTGACAAGACGGGGGACTGAGGGGATCCCATGTGACCACAGGGGAGGACATTTAAGCTGGCCGAGGGGTTAAGACCAGCAGGTCTCTTTCCCTTGGCCAGTGTTTACTCGAGAGGTACTTGGATATATGCCACGGCACGAGCACGAGGATTGCCCGTCGTCTGCAAATGGAGACAGACGAGGTTCATTCGCCATCCCGCATGGTCTTGGCTCTTGGTATGACTATGACGGGGAGGTCGCAAAAGGTGGTACGACGGTTCAGGAGGCTGGCGGCCGGGAAGAGAAAAGATGATGTCGCCATGACTGAGGGTGACATGTGCGCGCTGTGGCCGACGCCGTCGATGCACATGACACGCAGTAGTCCCGGGAGCTCAATGTGGAACAAGACGAAGGGACGGGTGAGTTGAAAGGACACGCGACGCGTGGGTGATGGGACGAGGACGCGCTGGGCATCGTGGAAGAAGCCTGGGATGGACCGAATGCGTGAAGACGAATCCTGAGGTTAGAGACCTGCACTTGGGCAGCTCCAATGACGCTAGTCTGCTCTGGGTTGTTAGCAAAAACAGCAGGAGCAACCACCAACCCACGCAAACTCGCCGCTGTCATCTACACCCGACACGCGCAGGCCTGCCAATACCACTCTCCACGCCCAGCCCACAGCACCCCCATCCCCCCCACCCAGACTCACCGCGCACCCTCTCCCGTCTAGCCATACACCCCGCCGCTCCACAGACAATCCCGCTCTTGACGACTCGATGGCTTCGGTACGTGTCGCACTGGGCCGCCTCCAAGTCACATGCTCTGCAGCATCATCACTAACACGCCGCTGTACAGCAAGCTCCCAACCAGCCACGCCCATACCCGGGCACCTACCTCCCCAATGGCGGCGGTGCCGGCGCCCCCTCGGGGCCTGCGCCTGGTGCTGTCCCGCTGCTCCCCAACCAGGGCCGTGTGATCCAGCAGGGCAGCGCCCGCGTTCTCTGCATCGCTGATGTACGAGGTGAGACACAGGCCGTGGCCCCCGAGCACGCAACCCACTGACCTCTCGTAGGAAACCTGCAATCGCTGAACCAGCTCGCTGCCGATGCACGGGCGAACTACATCATTCACACGGGCGACTTTGGTTTCTACGACGACCGCTCGCTCGACCGCATTGCAGAGAAGTACGTTACTGCCACCATACGATGCGATGCGTGCTGCGGCAGTGGACAACCATCAGGCTAACCAAAGCAGGACCCTGAAGCACGTTGCGCAGTACTCGCCTCTGCTGTCCGACAACGTAAAGCGCTCCATTGCCCAGGCGCCGCCGCAGCCCCCAATCAAGGAGCGCTTCGCGCGCGAGCACCTGCCACTTTCAGAACTGCCGCTCTTCCTCAACAAGACACACACTCTCAATGTGCCCGTGTACACAGTATGGGGCGCCTGCGAAGACGTGCAGGTACTGGAGAAGCTACGGTCTGGAGAGTACAAGGTGGACAATCTGCACATCATCGACGAAGCGCACTCGAGACTGCTAGATGTCGGCGGCGTCAAGTTGCGGCTCCTCGGTCTCGGAGGCGCAGTAGTCATGCACAAGCTCTTCGACAACGGCGAGGGCAGGACCACAATTGCTGGAGGGCAGGGCACCATGTGGACGACGCTGCTGCAGATGGGCGAACTCGTCGATACCGCCAACCGCGTATACGACCCCACCGAGACCCGCATATTCGTCACTCATGCATCCCCTGCTCGTGAAGGCCTACTGAATCAGCTCTCCGTCACGCTCAAGGCCGACTTCTCAGTCTCGGCAGGCCTGCATTTCCGGTATGGAAGCTCGTACAACGAGTTCAGCGTAAACCCCACACTCGACCACTACCGAGGCAAGCTCGCTGCGTCCAAGGCCTCATTCAATGATGTCTGGGACACCGTGAAGACTGAAGTCGAGCCTGCAGTTGCCGACAGCGATTCGCAGCAGCGCCTGCTGGCGCTCGCCCTCGATATCGTTAACAAGATGCCCACCGTGGCCAATGGCGGCAATCCATTTGGCGGTCCAGCGCCTGGTCCCCAGAGCGGTGTCATAGACGAGAGCGCATTCAAAAACATGTGGAACTTCAACCTCGCCGATGCAGCATACGGATGGCTCGTACTGGATATCGATAATGGCAGGATCGGAACCGAGATGAGGGCTCAAGGCTTCAACTTTGCCCACCGCGGTGGTAAGCCTACCCCCGGTCAGACTCAGCCTGCAGCCGCAAACACCTCCACCGTCCCCCCTGCAACCGTTCCCAGCCCGGCAGCCCCGTCGCCTGCTCAGGGCCGTTCCGGTGGGCCTCCCACAAATGCGTCCCAGCAACCCCGTCCCGCTGTTGCTACTCCGCCGGTCCCTCAACAGCAGCAGCAGATGAAGCCCGGCCAGCCAGCACGCACCGGTCCTTCTCCAGCGCCTGCCGCTACACCAAAGGAGCCTGCCAAGGCCGCTACCCCTCAACCCAACATCAATGCATCCGCCAACAATGCTGTGGAGAAGGCTAATCCAAACGAGGCCAAGCCCAACGGTACTTCAGGCCCCGAGAAAACTGCTTCGCCTGCTCCCCGTGAGCCAGCCGAGCGCAAGGAGAGCAAGGGGCTTTTTATTGCGGGTGTCAAGGATGAGGAGGAAGCAAAGAGCCTACTCGCAGAGGAAGATAGAACCAAGATCGAAAAGCTAGAGAAGATCAAGCACTTCTTCGTAGCGCACTTCGCAACCTCGAACGACATGCACAATGCCCTTCGTCGGGTAGCAGATGACGTCCGAAACGCCCGTGGTGGCCCCGAGAAGCAAACAGTCAAGATCTTCAACGAGCGTCCCGGAAATAACAGCAACAACCCCAATGCCACTCGCTATGGAGCTGGAAGCTGGCAGGCTAGTACCCGCGGAGGCGCTCCTGGCACAGGCTACCGAAGTGGAGGTGCCTCGGATAGTGAAGGTGGCCGTGGCGGTCGCGGAGGTCGTGGGGGGCCTGCTCGCGGTGGACGTGGTGGTGAGCGAGGTGTACGTGGAGCCGGCCGCGGTGGAAGGGGATCTTTCAGAGGCGGGGCGGGTGAAGGTGCTCCAGCAGCATCAACGGGAGGCGAGTCATAAACAACTTGTCCTGCACTCCGTTATCCATACCTACTCTGATACCCCCTTTTCGGTATGGCTAACACCAGGTGCGCAGTGAGGTCCAGGCCTCCTCCCTTTTTCGAAATGCCCGCCGTGAGCTTTTAGCAATTCCTTCTCCATTTCCAGCAAGCGATTTCCTAACCTTCACAGCAAGCGCGGTCCGTTCTCTCACGGTTATAGTTCTTTCTAAAGGGGGTTTGAAAGGGTGATCGGCGCTTGGTTTTGGGTGGAATTTGTAGCTTTCTTTCATTGTGGCGACGTGGTTGTCGAGGAAGAAGCTACGTGTGGTCTGCATCTACCGATGATTTGGATCACCAAGGAGTGGATGTGATTGTACGAGGTCACATGTATGTATTGTAATCACAAAACATCATAAATCCTGTAAATGACTAGTATCTGCAATGTTCTTAACACCGTATCCCCTCCATGTGAGCTGTTTCCAGTGTAATGGCATAATCCACTGTACAAATTTGAAATCAACACGCTGATGTACTGACGACAACAATTTGTTGATACTTACGTTACCTCAATCTGCGCAGTTGACAAGTCAGTAAACTCCGACATTCCCGCACGTTTTTTCATGTTGTCATCACACTGTTGTCCTCTCGACGAAGGACTATCGCCCCGAAAGCGATTCAGGTCCCACGAACTGAGATTGCGGGATACAGACGACAGATACAAGACCCGCAGAGAGAAGCAAGCAAAGATCACCAAGTAGGTACGGCTGGCAAGCCAGACATCTCGCAACACTTTCGTTCACTCGCAGTCTTGAGATCATTCCATACAACATTCTCGATATGCAGCACTGGGATAGCAAGTCCATGTCATCGCAATATTAACATTGCTGGTAGGATAACTGTTTAGATTGGCAAACATGAAGCTAAACGAACATAAAACTTTAAGGGGCAGCAGCTTCGGAGAAGACACCACACCTGAGATTTGTGGCTCGCTGTACGACGTGGCATTCGGTGAGTCCTTTTTGTTTCACATGCCGTACATACTGGAAACCCACAACTACCTAGCGTCACCACGTCGATTCCCATCAAGTTTGGGTATCTGGTGACGTTCCAAGTACATCAAATATATTCTGGTAATAGAGCCTTGATCCTGGGACCTTCTGGTACTGGTACTGGCGATTGACTTTGGCCGTTTGACAGCTCCTTCTGCGCACTGGCTGATCATTACCATACCCTCTCACCTTCAGCGCAAGTTCTTGTCCTCAGTAGAAGCCTAGCTAGCGCTACTCGCAAGCGCCCGCTCGAGCGCATTTAAACAAGTGCCTCCCTCCACTGCCATTAATCTTCTCCACTGACCAGTGTTTTCCATTCCCTACTTTCACCGTCTTTCACCGTCCCCCACCATCTCCACCCCGCCTTCACCAGCCCATCGCAACTGCAAGATCGAGAGGCATACATTGCACCCAGGATATTGGCAAAATATTCGAATATCCCCAACGTTACCCACGCAGGAGGCCACAGCTGTGAGGCTATATGAACGTACAGTCTCCAGAGTATCTCGGTCGCCTGTCAAGTCCAGACTACGACTTTGGTGACAAGACCACCGAGCACAATAACGCCACACCAGAAAAGCTCATACAAGGTTTTCAGCATCAGTTTCGCTCACAAGACAAATTAACCTCTCGCGGTGAGAGCGAGCGGTTGGCGTCACCTGCGCAGCGGAACAAGAGTTTGGGGCCGACGCCACCTTTGCATCACAACCAGCGAGAGCAGTACAGAGAAGTGATATTAAAGTGACCTAGCTCCCACTTATGGTTACTGACATTGAGGTACAGTTCAACATGGCCTTCGAAGCCTCCTCCCCTCCCCATAAGTACACTCCGCCAAAAGACGAGACGGATGCCATGCTCCCCTCCTCCCCTGCCTCCACTCTGCATATCCGCCAAGAGTCTAGCGACGAAGACACACCCATCATGATGCACCGCAAACCACCAAAACATGTTGACGGCACGTCTCAACAAGAACGCCGCTCTGGCCGCAGTACCAACGATCGCGAGCGCCCTGCTTCTAGTAAGAAAGCTCCTGCGAAGCCAACTGTCAAAAAGAACGGCAAGACGTACAAAAAGCCCGGTCCTCAACCTTGGGCCTCCAAACCGATTATGAAAAATGACATGGTTGCCAAAAAAGCAGTCATTCGCGAGATTGAATGCTATTGGGGGAAAGGATTCATCCGATCCTACATTCCCAAATGCCACCGCCCGCTTGTAAAGCGCGGTGCCCACGGAAAACGCCCCATGAACCGCGCCCACGAGACAGATCCAAAGAAATGGCTTCCTTCGGTGCTGAAAGCCATCCTCATGATCGCCAAGCTCACTAACAATAAGAAGTGGTTGAAAGAAGCGATGAACGATGTCGTGCGGTATCGGATTAGGAACACCGGAAATAGGAAGCCGCAGCTTGTCACAACGGATTTTGATGTCATCGAGGACATGCTGGTCAAGGACTGGGCGGTTGATTATGCGTTTGAAATTCGGTATAAGCATCTACTTGTCAATCGCAAGGACCAGCAAGAGACGGATGAAGACATTGATCACATTCTGCAGGTGGCAGAAGATGATGGGGACGATGGGAGTGATGGGGACTGGGGCGATGAGGATGATGACATGGGCAAGCTGGAGGGGGAACTTGACGATGATGACGACGACGATGAGGAAGAGGAGTTTGAACAGGGGTATGGTGGAATATCAGACAAGTATCAACAGTCAAGTGGGTACACCAAAGCTGACAGGCACAGTCCGGCACCTCTATCCCGTCAGCAGCACATGAAGGACGACCAGTCGAAGCTCAGCCGCATCAAGTCTGAACCTGCCTCAACTCCTCCCATGGAGCGCTTGCGTCGAGGGCAAAACTCATATATGCACGGTCATACCATGCCCGGCTACGGTGGTCCACTGATGAGTCCTTGGGGAGCTCCGATGCCTCCTCCATACGGTGGGTATGGTAGCTTTCCTGGATACAGTGGCTACCAAGGCTATAGTCACCCTCATTTTCCGAACAGAGAGAGATCTCAGCACCAAAACCCATATACCATGTACCCACCTCCGCACCATATGACGTCTATGCCTGGCCATCATTACCAGCAACCTCCATTCGGGAACAATCAGGTGTCTGGTAACGGATATGGGATGGAGCCAGCGGGACTTCGTACACTAACACCGTCTAGTGCTCGTCAAGGAAGCGCGCATCCTAAGATCAAGCGTGAATCGCCAGGCTATGATGAGCCCATCATGTCGGTAGGTGAGTTTAATGGTCCGCAGAATGCTGTTGGTGCCACGATGAACGATGAAGACGAAGATGTCGATGGTGAGTTGGAGGCTGTCGAATTGGAGCTGAAGCTTGCGCGGTTGAGAGCGAAGAAGGCGGCCCAGAGCAAGGGGAGATGAGGTTTGTGCACGGCTTGCTACAAGATGATGATTGAATGCTGAAACCTGTCAGGCGGACTCTGGGGCTGCTTAAGACCGGTAGACTTGATGCTGTTAAAATTTGCCTTCGTTCACACCTGGTCGCTAATCGATGTAACCGCGTTTTGGCGTTTGAGAAGCTACTATACTCCCTGCATCGGCTTGTGTTTGGTAAACATCCAAAATCCTACGAAACTCCAGTGGGTTGTATGCTGAACTGTGCAGATTTCGTGTGGCGCTTGGCTTTGTCTAATGTTTAATTGATCTTGACATTGTGTGAAGCACACAAGATAGATAGGGTTGTCACAACTCGAAGTAAGTAATTCGGACTTTCAGAACCCTGAAACTGTCCGGAAAGTCCCTTTTGCGAGTGACTTCCATGGAGTAAAGATGAATACCTTCCGACACCTTCGCAGAGGCAAGAGCTAGCTAGTGCTAGGGTGCGATCGCGTCCTCAGTGACTCACAGATAACCTTCCATAATGTCTTGAGGTCAGATCAAATCACGTTGCCAGAACAATTTGCCCAGCCCTGCTACTGACTGGGTCGCCACTCTGACATGGAGTGTTGAAGAAGAAAGCTTGCCCTTCAGGCGATGCGAGCCCATCAACCATTCATGACTCGATGAGTGCTCTTAGATCTATCCAATCAGCACTTCTATTATCCAGTACAAACACGCATGCTCCTCTCACATTATTGGTCCTCCGTAAGTCCCAATCAACAACGCAGTCACTGTTCTACCTGGCTCATACTTACCAGGCACCTTAATCGGTTCAGATATCTTCATTACGCAGAGGGACTCCGGTCATCTTAGAGATTAATAGGCAGTCTGTCGGACGTGAGGTATACGGAGACGTAGAGATCGGTGACTGGAAGCTGACGCTCAGTTGGTGGGCGCCCAGATTACCAAAGACCTCGGGTACTCCAGTTCCTCAACACAAGAACGGAGAGAACGTTCTTCTAGGGAGCTGTTGGGCGCCAGGGAATAGACTGAAGGTTTTGCCGGCAATAGCGAGAAATGGGAGAAGTACAGAAGAATGGCTTAGGTGCATGAGCTAGGAGAGGACAGGCTGCGTGGCTAGTCTCAGTGCTTTAGAAGCTGGTAGCACCACATCTATCACTTATGCAAGGCACTATATTACAACACACCGACGACAGAGTGTACATGTCATTTGATCTAATGCATGAAGCATGTCGTTTACATCCACACTTCGAGAATTCTAGTAGACCTCAAGAACATACCTGCCCTCATCCTTCAACTTCTCAATCTCCTTACGCGAGTCCACCTTTCTTGCCCCAGGGTTCTTTGCTTTATGCTCGACCTCAATAGCCTCCTGCAGCACCTCTGTTACATCAGGAACCGGCCACGTCGGTCCACACAAGTAGAAGCTTCCCTCCTTTTCCAGGTAGGCCTGCCTGATATCGGTGAGAGTCTCTCGCATGCGATCCTGGATGTAAATCTTTTGCGGCTGATCACGAGAGAAGGCACGACCAAGAAGTGTGATGATACCAGCATCCTGGTAAGCTTCCCATTCCTCGCCAAAGAGGTATTCTTCTCGTTGGGTCCTGGAGCCCATGTATAGCAGGACTTCGCCAATTTCGTGGCCTTGTTGCTTCTGGTACGCGCGCTCCTGGACAAAGGCGCGGAAAGGCGCGAGACCCGTGCCGAGACCTGCCATGATAATAGGCGCGGTAGTCTTGGTGGGAAGCTTCATGACCGAGGGCTTGACAGACACGGTCACGGGAGAGCCGACCTTGAGTGCGTTGAGGTAGCGAGTAGCCTGGCCAAAGCGATCACGTCCCTTGGGGTCAACCCAGTTGACGGTGACGATGAGAAGAGCGACAGAGTTGGGTGTAACGTTTTGTGCGGAAGCTATAGAGTACTCGCGGCGCTTCATAGGATCGACAATACGAACAATGTCGTGGAACGACGGGTGCGCTGATGGGAATTCAAGGAGGATGTCGGCGTAGGTAACAGTATCGACTTCGGCACGGCGCTTGAACTCTGTAGCACCTTCAGCACTAAGGAGTTGTAGAAGTTCCCTCTTCTCGCGCTCGTCATCGGCAAACTCAGCCAGTGCTTCATAGAAACGTTTGGGCGGACGACCAAATATATCCACATTCTGCATTAGCGACTGGTACACAGTGCGGTTGACCAAGATGTTGGGGTCCTCGCGGGACGGCACTTCGACAATTTCGTTGGCGTTGAGACCATACCATTTAATGAATTCCTCAACCTGCTCCCTGTCATTCTCAGCATGTATTCCAAGCGCTTCCCCAATAGCATATGTGACTCCGGAGTCGCCAAGATCGAACTCGATGTGGAAAATGTTACGGTTGTAACTCTCCGGTGTAAGCCGACGGCGCTCCTTGACGGTAACGATGCTCGTTTTGAAGCCAAGATCTGGACGGACTTGGTTGGCGGTACCGAATGCTTCTTTGAAGACGAAACCTTTGGCAGCAATCTGCCAGTTCTTGAGCAGAGTAGGAGGCTCGAATTCGATACGGTCAAAAGGAGCAAAGCTATTGACATTAAGATCAGAGGGTAGACGAATAGGCTGTAGGCCTTCCCCCACGGTACCCCACGCTGCGGGAATTTCAACCTGACGCAATGCACTCTCCAATTGCTGCGAGAGCTTCTGTAACACCTCCAAGCTTCCGTTGATATCTGCCAACTTTGAAAGACCAGAAGCGAGCAGATCTTCACGAGCAATCTTAAGAAATGCGAGCTGAGTGAGGTAGGCCTCAAGGGTAGCATCCTCAGCAACAGCCTCGGAGAGTGTTTGGTCGTATATAAAAAGACTGACATCTTGATCGACAAGAGCCTTGCGGAAAGCTGGCGAGAGCTTCTTCTCAAGATCATCGTCTTTGACGCCTGGGAGCTTGATAACGAGCGAGCCATCTGCCCTAAGGCTATTCAACACATTGAATTCTTGCAGAATAGTCAAGTCGCCAACGAAGGTGAGATCAGCTTGCTCAACTGAGTAAGGTGCTTCGATGGTGTAGTCGGCATTGCGAATGTCGGTACGAGTGACGCCACCGCGGACAAGGTTGTCGTGGCCATTGCGAACAAAAACATTTTTGGAGGAGTCGGTAGACAGTAGCTTGCCAAGAACACCTGGGGCGTTGGAAGCAGATGACTCGTCCAAGTCCCAAAAAGTGTACTGCTTGACATCGGCCGTGTTGAGGATATCGACGTACGAGCGTACTTCCGCCTGCGTCTTCTCGGCGTAAATTTGACGGAAGACATCAAGGATGTTACTTGGAGTCCAGACCTGATCGCGAGAGTACTTCACGTCGGTAACCTCGACGTTCCTATCGAAAGCGAATTGCGTTGCTGCCAAAACATCGGCATAAAGCGTGGAGAACTCGGCAGTGTCGAGCACAGCGGCCTCATCTTTGACCTGACCAAGAACAGCAATGTGTCGCGCACTCTTTGGTAGTGCTTCGAGGAAAGCCTCCTCAACGAATGGTCGATAGACGCGAACGTTGATAACACCGACCTTGTCACCATCGCGGGACAGACTGTTGGCGACTTGCGCAGTCAACGACGCCTCAACGGTACCAAAGACGACAAGTACGCTGTCTGGCTGTTCATGGCCGTAATAGTCGAAGAGCTTGTAGTCCTCCCCAAGCTCATCGTTGAAAGCTTGAAGCAAACGCAGCAAGCGGCCAGCAGGGTCCGAGTGCTTCTTGTCGACCTCAGAGACAGCCTTTAGGACTGCCTGGTAGCTGTTGTAAAGCCTACTTTGATCGAACGTATCCACCAATCGGGCGGTTTCGCGTCCAACACTGATTCCGTCGTACGTGTGGATAGTGGGGAGGACACTCGACAGCAGGGTAGCGAAGAGAGACATGTGCTGAGTCTCGAAAACTGAAGGGCTGCAGACAAGACCAAGACCCAGGTCCTCGGCAAGTGTAAGGGAGGAGACGTAGTCGGTGACCAGACCGGCGTCCGAGCTGGCCGAGTAGTCGACAGCGGCAATGTGGGCGGTAAGCGGGTTCGCAACCGAGTAAAGCGCGGAAAGCTGGTCGAGGGAAGAGCGCAGATAGTTGAGCGTGGATGAGGAGGCCACAATCGACTGAGGGATGTGACGCTTCCTCAAGTCGAAATCTTTGGAAAATATGTAACCCAGAGCAACGGCACCAGCACCCGTCCGCGTCTCCAGAGCAGAGACGCCAGTCTGCTGTCCAAAGGCATTCTTCTCACCCTGCTCTTGCCAGTACTTGACCGCAACATCTAGGTCGAATGACTCGGCGGAGTAGGCAAATATCTTGTCGGAGAGCGCGTACGCAACCTGCTGCACAAGCGTCTGCGCGGTGAGGTAAGTAGGGCCACTGATGGATCCGAGGGAGAGATGTTGCCCGAAGGGTAGACTGGACGACTGCTTCTCGAAGGTCTTAGGCGTCGCTTGCTCGGCACCAGGGCCAGCAGATTCCGCTTGTTGGAAATGCATACTCAGCCACGAACCAGAGGCATATAAGTCTCTCGTAAAGGGTCGTACAGAGGTGAGAGCTGGCGGTTCTCTTCTTGATAGTTCACACGGGGGGGTCTGGGGTGTGAGTCGCGTGCTGGAGAGGTCGCCTCTTTGCAGACAAAAAGTGCCGCAACCCTACGCCATCGGTAAATCTGGGGCCGAGGAATGTGAAGGCGCAAGTTGCAGTCATGATTGGCTTGTTCGTGCTTTCACTCGGGCGATAGATTGCGAATTGCGGTCTATCGCTGTGTCGCGTCCAAAAAGTGAAGTTAGCGCGCATTGCGTGATTCTTCGCCAAGGCACGGACTAGATCTCGGATCTAAGCAGCCAGGTCGCACCATGTTCGGAGATCTGATATTGATGCACATCTAGGCAGGTACAGGACTATATCAATGCACCACTCACCCACAACACACTACGGTGGAATTTAACCTGGACAAGTATTGAAAAAAATCATTGCTATGGTATCTCACAGTGCGGCCGACTCCTAGGTCAAACTCCTGGAACGCCTCACTCATGGTATGCTTCTTCCACTGTGCTTTCCACTCAGTCATCCCATCTCATGTTCAAGATCAACTGCGCAACCTCCTTGCTATCCAAGTGATGGCCCCTTTCCTTCTTCGTAACCACAACTCTGCCACTCCTTTCTCCCTCGACCAGATAGAGTCACATGTTGCCGTTGAACCACCAAGCCGCACCAAGTGGCCAGCCGAGCACAACGGCATAGAAGGGCACGATGGCAGTGCTCGTCTTGATGACGCGCTTGCTAAGATCACCGGCACGCCACGCATGAGGTTGCATGGAGATTGGGTTGCGGGCGAAGGGGTGGGGCTCAGTGAGGTGGCGCGCGGCGCTGCGGAACATGGTGCGCATCTGTGTAGCGGAGACCATTTTGAGGATTGGTTTGGTGATGGTCTAGAACTGGGAGGTGTTCTTGGTTGGTGGGACACTGTGCAGACAATAGACGTGATATGGTAGCTTGTGTGGTGGTAGTCGGGGTTTGCACAGGTGTAGGTGGCGGGTGGGGTGTTTGTAGTGAGGAGTATGGTTGTATATCGTCTTCTTGTAGTAGATGTAATGTGACGAACTGTTGTGATGATGGCGAGACCTACTCGCAATATTCTCCCCTATATAACCACCCCATTCAGTGAATCCCCTTTCGCAGCCTCCGATATTTGCCAACCAAAGCCGCAGTGTCGCACCACCAACCCATCCTCCATCTCACCTGAGCATCCCATCCAGTCCGACACATTGCCGTACCCCGGCCCCGTACGAGATGCCCTGGCCGTTGACAAACGCACCGCGGCACAGGAAGCCGACCGTACCTAACCCATTTTGCAGCGCGAGAACAGATTCCAGCTCCACAATTGCTCGATGCGGAAACAAAGGCATCTAATCATGGAACACTGTCGAGCATCTCCGATGCATTTGGTTGGTTCTGGCCTGGCGGAGAGGGCAGGCGTGGTTGTGGTGTGAGATGGGTGGTGTGATGTGAAGAGCGTCTCTGTCGCGTGGCGAGGCGTGTGGTGTCGGCAGGGCCCGACGGCATGAGTCAGCATCAAAGGACCGCGTGATTGTGGTGGTGTGAGACTGCTTGATGACGAGCAAACACCATGAGAAAATAGAAAGAGGGTTTTTTCGTCAAGGACGGAGTGAGGGTACTGTGTTGGTACAGTACACCATCGTTGTTGCATTGTGCTGAGGTTACCTCAGAGGGCGTGGCATTGGTTGAGGTCTCGACATTATTGTAGGGGCGCTGTCTCATTGGCCATAGCCTCCGACTCTCGACACTACCTATGCCTATGGATGACACCTGGGCACGAGTATTGCACCACAAGTCCTGCCAGTGAGTACTCCGATTCAGAGCTTCTCGAAGCCCTGCTACAGCTTTGCCGCAGTCGCTCCCTGACCAGTCAAACTCAAGTACCATTTGACACCACACATTTCCACATGATCACCTCGGTAAACCCCCGCAAGTTTTGCTCTTTCAACTAGAGCATCTCGCTTGGCCTGGCCGTCGATCCCGACGACAATTGATAGAAGCCCTTCAGATTGCCCTTCTCTTCCACGCACGAACCCTAGCCTTGCATTGGTAAATGCCAGAAGATCGCGAGACCGCCCTACACCAAAGATGTCTTCCCACTGTCGTGAAGCAGCCTCATGATCAAGATCGTCTGGGTGCAGTCGCAGTACGCAACCTTGGAGTGAGAGATGGCTGGTATTTCGCATACCTACGGAATATGCATCGTAGTCTGAACCACATGCATGCCATGGAGAGAAACGTGACTTTAGGGGTGTAGGATTGGAAGACTCTGGAGTGTGAGAATCCAGTTCAGGTATCATGCCTCCTGATGATCATGGTCAACTTCTCAAGTCTTCAACGTTCCGCACGGACGGAAAGTGGCACACGATGTACTATACCTTTGATGCCTTTGGGATGGTATTGTATGCAGACCGAGTCCCCGCGCTCATGACTGAAGATAATCCTTGCGAGACGCTGAGCTTCAATGTGCTCTCGTCGCCTTCTTGCATCTTCGGTTTGCATAATGATCATGTAACCGCCAGGGCCGCGCTTCTTGAGCAACCGACTGGCTGTAGTATCTTCCCTCGAGGGAGCGACGACTTCGATGAAGTCACCACCCAACGGCACTGTTAGCCTCGATGTTAGTTGACAACGCAGTTTAAGGAGAGTATCCTCGTATTAGGTACGTACCGAGGAAGTTTCGAAGCCCCCACTGAGCAACAGCGGGATCTTCGTACGCAACCTGCGTATCGAGTACGCTTGTCTGTGCTCATATCAGCTCGCAGCAGTATCGAGGCTTATCGCTGGTTATACCAGCAATTGTCTAGCTTGCTCAAGATCCTGGACGACTAGAGTGATCTGACGTAGCCGCGTTGGGGACGGTGCGAGTCCCAGATTCGTGTTCGAGCGAGACATGTTCATGATCGTTTCGTTATAGCAAGCAAGAAGTTAACGGTACAGCTGCATGTCACGTTCTTGTTCTGGTGCACATTCTCTTTATTTGAGTGGCGGTCGAACAGATGCCCTCGGTCTGTTTGGCCCAGCCCCGCATCAGGTACCATAGCATGATACCGGCATCTCGGGAAAGGAAACCTCGCTTCTGCAGAGTGACCCCCCGGTTACCCCTCCCAAGCATCGTTCAACACCATGCGACATTCACTCGGCGATATCAATGATGGTGAAGAAATCATGCGCAGCAGTGGCACACAGTACACAGGTAACTAGGACCTTTAGCATTCTTTAACTTTGCCCGCTTCCCCAGCCTAACCACAGCAAACTTTACTAACTGCAGACTTAGACGCGACCTGGGCGAGACCTCTCGTGCCTGTGACCAGTGACAAGCTTGCTGCTGCTGCTCAACCCTTTAGAGGCGTACTTATACTACCCTGACCCTGGGTGTGATGATTGCAATGAATCTCGAGGCACGCAGTCTCATTGAATCCATCCATATTTCAACTTTTGCGTGTGGCCGAAGTGAACCTTGGAAGCTTCCGCTCCCCAGACACCAGCTTACCTCCTTGTTATTCAGCTTGTTCTTGAATTCTGCTCTCTCAGATGTGATGTTGCAATGGGGTACGTTCTCTCCCTCTCTCAGTCTCCATGGCTCCTGGATATTCCTTTACTTTGTTTTGCTGTTGTATATGTGAAGAAGTTGCTCTGCCTTGGTCGCGACTCTACTCTGTCCCCTAGCCTCTCTCCCACCCTATAACGTCAGTCATTGTCCATATTTCCAAACTGTGGAACTCAGCTGCCACATTTCACTTGACGAGCCATTAGTGTTCCTCTTGTTGCGCGGCATTTCGAATAATTCCCTCCGCCTGCCAGCACCCTACTCAAAATGTCCACATGTGCTGGCTGACGAGTCTAGTTCCAACTTGTGAGTTGCAACATGTGGTTCACTATCCAAACAGTATACTCCAGCCGTTGCATGTAGCAAGCAAACAAAAGTGTGGGCGGGCTTCCCGGCCGACCCTCTTGTGCTTGAAAGCGTACTTGCATCGTGATGATGTGGCGACTCTTCTTATACTGTCCGCCTTCAGTACAGAGATTTGGCTAGAATGTTGGACAATCTCCCCATCGTGCCCATATGGCTACTCATACGGCAGGCCCACGGCCGTTCACCGCTCAGCAGACTTGTGCGGTTGGCCCGCATGTTCTCGTCGGCCAGGTGTGTACATTATGTATTCGGTAGTTGACCGGAAAATCTATTATGTACGCTACAGCCGATGCTCATCCACGCTGGTCCCTCTGATATCTACCTAGAAATTAAAGAACTCGCCCACAGTTCAGAATTTTGACTTACTATCGCTGTCCTCGCGGCCCACCATCGCCACAACGATGCCGTTTCACCACTTCCGGCATAAGAAATGGGCGTACAAACGCGCGTTTGACGCAACGTTCATCATCACCGAATACCACATTGCAGGTGACCGCGAAGTCGGCTTGGCAGATTGTAACACATCGCCGGTGCCGTACTTAATCTCGCAGTCGCACTCACCTTGACTTCCGCAACTCCCACCCTCCTTGATACGCCTTCAACGTCGATCAGCTCTTCAGCTGTTCGCTCTACACCTTGGCTGCTTCATTTGTGGCCGTCCCTTCGTTCCTTCCCTTCCCATCCTTTGTTTCTTGATTTTTGCTTGTCACTTCTGAAGAATCACTGTCTACCGCGCATTTCCGTTAAAAGAGTGTATGAGGTGTGATTGTTTTCAGTACGTTCCCATGATGTCCAGTATCAACGCAGATACCGTTCTGGAGCTCGCCGCTTCCACAGCACTACCCTCCCAAGCGAATCCCCACGAGACCGGTATTCCCACGCGAAGCCCACGACGCTTTACACGCTCGCAAGTGATCGTTGCTGGTCAGTATTGAATAATCCCGCACTTGTGATTATGGGGCAGCTGACTTGGAGGCAGGAACTACAAAGGTGGCGAACCTCTACAAGCCAAGTCAGATTAAACGCAAGACTGGGTCCAAACGAGCACCTGATTTTGCCGTCTTCGTTGATCCTCTGACGTCGACCGAAGGGCAAACTGCCGATAAGGGACCTGCACTCAAGAGGAGCAAAATCGCACCGCGTTTGGCTCTCTCGAATAGGTCAATCGCATCCGCAAACAGTACCCCTATGCCATCTCCCCGGACACCAGATACGCCGTTCACTTTCTCTGTTGGGGACCCGCTCTGGGAGAATGTCGAGAATTATGAACCTCGACCAGCCACGCCGCTCTTGCTGCCTTCCCTTGGCATGTCGCCCGCCAACACGCCGTTCGTCACGACACCGTCTGTTGGCCCCCTTCCCCGTCGCTCCACACGTACAGCGCGAGTCCGCCGGCCAAGCATCTTCACTCCAGCCACCCCGATATTGCCTCGCAACATGGAGCTATACACAATGCTCGGAATAAGTGATGTTGGCGCCGATAGTGAGGAGATCAGGACTGCATATCGCAGGGCTGCGCTCGAGCAGCACCCTGACCGTGCCAACGAGGAGGACCGTGGTGAAGCTACATTGAGAATGCAGCAGCTCAATGCAGCCAGGGACTTGTTGTTGAACGAGGACTCTCGTCGCCAGTATCACAGGGATGGTCAGGTGCCCTGGGCCGACATTGTTTGAGTGAGACGAGTGTTGGGCGGCTGTGTACGATGGCATATGAACTGGCGCGGGGATGCATAATGGGTGGAGGTTCGGATCGGGTCGTTGAGGTATCAATTCGGGGCCTGCTGATGGAGTCGAAAAAGTCTTGCCGGTTATGAAATATAGACTAGCATTTATCTGCACAAGTATGTGCCAGCGACGTTTTTCTGGCGACGCTATAGTACGAGGTTTGAATGGCTATGGATTAGGCCTCATCTTGTCATGGATGACTATGTGGAAATGTATGGATTTGGGAAGTGAGAAGATGACACTGCTACCGGCATCCAGGCTTGCGACAGTACTGAACGCACCGCATGTGGCCAGCTTGGAGTCTCAACGGCCAGATGGGCACACATGTGCATGGCTGGAAAGTCACGCGTGACGTGTGGTCTTGTGAGTGGGCGTGTGTGTCGTCGATCAAGCAGAGCAAGGGCGCCATCAAAGATGCGCTGTCATGCACAAGGCGAGTGTGGGATGGGATGGGACCTGCCCCGGTGCCCAGGTGGATACTTCTACCGGTACCGGTAATGCCTCGAAGCCAAGAGACGCTTGATGCAGGCGCGCTGGCAGTTGAAGAAGAAAGAGGGTCAAGACACCGACCATGACCTCGCGGCAGACCTCGTTTGGCTTCGCTGGGTGGTACGCCGTCATCCATACTCTGCACAGTGCTTAGTCTCTGCTGCTCTACTGTGTTTACTGTGTAGATAGTACAGACTGGGTACACAAGATGGATACTTACCTACTGTAAGCAGCAAGGCCCGAAGGAGCCCCTGGCGCCCCTGACCCCCACTAGCGAGGCCAACGCCGGTGGACCTCCGCCGAGGTCGAGCTTGCAGGCGGCCGGGAGCCCTCGACAGACGCGCCGCAGTGCACTCGACGACCGCGCATTCCCACGCCCGCCCTCGCTGCCCTCGCTGCCCTCGACTCCTGCGACGCCCACCGCGCTCGAGCGGCGCACCATGGCGGCCTCGTCCACCACCACCAAAGAGGCCGTGCCGCCCCGCAGGCCCACGGCCAGCAATGGCTCCACGGGCGCCACGACCAGTGCGCGCCGGGCAGCTGCACCATCGTCCACCACCCCCCGAGCTTCCACAGGCACAGGCACAGGCACAGGTGCAGCGCGGCCCCCGACCGCCTCGAGCACCCGCACCAGCACGCTGGCGGGCTCCAGCCTGAGCAAGCCGCCCACACGGCCAGCCGCGGGCACCGCCGCAAGACGCACGGGGCTGGCGTCCAAGACGACGTCTGATGCAGAGCCCGACTTGTCGTCGCTGACGTCGGGCGACGAAAACAGGAAGCCTGCGGTGCGCAGGACGCCCGCCAGCACTGCTGCCGCCGCCGCCGCCCCACGAGCCTCCCCAGGCAAGACCTTCTCGCGACAGTCGCTCGCGCCGTCGACGACCACAGCAGCAGCAGCAGCAGCAACAGCAAAGCGGCCTCTGGCCCCACGGTCCGCCGCTGAACCGGCCTCCACCGCCCGCTCGGCCCCGCGTACTTCGCTGGCTGCATCCTCTAGATCCTCGACGACAGCATCGCGCACCGCGACGACAAACCCCAAAGCGGCCCCCGGCCCTGCGCCCAAGACGCCGACTGGCCATGCGAAGAAACTCTCCATGGTCAAGTCAGTGGAATCCCCCAAGACACCAGAGATGCTCAGGGACAAGGCTGCCTCGGACGCTGAAGTCGAAATGCGCAAGAGCGCCCTCGCGCCCGGCAAAGCGGCCCTAGCTAAGCTCGGTGAAGAGCACCAGCGACCCGACACGGCCCCAAGCGGCTCTGTAGAAATGGATGTGGAGATGAAGCGCCGCAGCGCCCAGATCATGCACGACTTCTTCAAGGAAACCAATCTGCGCGACAAGCTGCAGGAGCAGTGCGACGACCTCAATCGCGAAGTGGAGAAGCTGCAGTCGGATAAGGCGCGGTTGAAGAAGCTATTGCTGGATGCACAGGCCGCAATTGCAGAAAAGGACCAGGCTCTTGCGGGCGCGCCAGGCTCTTCTGGCGCCAATGACACGGCACACAATGCCCTCGTCCACGACATGGAGACCAGGTTTGCGCACGAGACCAAGCAGCTTGAGGAACAGAGCCAGAAGCTCCAAGTCGAGAAGAAGGAGGCGCAAGAAAAGTCGGCCCTTGAGGCTGCACGGGCCGGAGAGCTCCAGCAGGTGCTCGATGATCTCAACAGCGAGCTGGAACAGCAGGGACGTGAATGGGATGGAGAAAAGAAAGTTCTGGCGGAACAAGCGACTCAGATTGAAGCACTTACACAGCAAGTGGCCAAGCTCAAAGATGAACGCGACTCTCTTTCTACCGAACTCGAATCTGCCCAGGAAACTCTCCAGGCCCTGCAGACGAGATTGGCCCAAGCCGAAAGCACGGCTTCAGACAGCATAAAGACACGCGATGCTGAGATCAAATCCCTCAAAATGCTTGTGCAAGAGCTGCAGTCAAATATCGCCAATTCCCAGAAGGAGCACAACGATGCTCTTGCCCATGTACAGCGTTCGCTCGAGACAAAATCCTCTGAGACATCCGCCGTTGTTGAGAGCCTGCAGGCTCAGATCAAGTCGTTGCACCAGCAACATACGGAAGAGCTACGAGTCAAACACGAGGCTATAGCGCTTCACGTAGAAACAGAAAAGGGCCTGTATGACGACATCAAAACTCTCCAGCAGCGCGCGAACCAAGTCACGGCTATCCTCGAGAACGAGCGAAATGCACATGCGGAAGAGATGGAGAAACAGGTCGAGGAGCTCCACAAAACAACAAGCGAAGAGCTGCGTATGAGAGAGGAAGAGGTTTCACAGCATCTCGAGTCCATCGACAGTCTTCAGGAGCACATCAAAGTACTGGAACAAGGGTCGACTGACAGTGCCAGGGTGGCCGAAGAACTCCACAAGCAGATCGAAGAGTTGAGGTCGTTGCACGAAGCGGCCATCAAGGTCAAGGTTGACGAGAACGAAGAGCTCGTCCAGCAACTCGAAGCTATCAATGACCAGCTGGGTGCTGACGCTACAGAAGTGGAGCAATTGAGGGACGAGATCACTGGTCTTCGTACGACCCTGGAGACCCTCGAGAAGACATCTCAGCAACAAGAGTCGCAGCATGCCTCTATCCTTGCAAACGCACATGCTGATCTCAACGAAGCAGTCAAAAAAGCAGACTCATGCAAAGTCGAATTGGATGCAGTCCAAGACAGGCACAGACAGAATCTTCGCGTCTTGAGTGAAGACCATGAAGGGGAAATTGAGTCCCTCAGAGCCGATTTGGAAGGAGATGCAAAGGAGCGTCTTAATAAGCTACAGGCCGAGGTCGATGCGCTTAAGTCAGAGAAGACTTCAATGTTGAGACAACATGAAGAGGCTTTTGTGGAACGAACCAAAGAGCTAGAGGCGTTGAAGCAAGAGATTACATCCTTGAAAGAGAGCTTGGGTTCCACAGCGCAGCAAGTGAACGATACAAATGTAAGGTGCAGGCAGGCTGAAGAGGATAAGGCTGCGCTCGTGGAAGCGCACGCAACTGCACAGAGGGAGATTGAGGACCTTCATTCTCAGCTTGAGGCCTTGAGTAAGCAAGCCACTGCGACTGAAGACCTTCTACCTCGTCTCGAAACATTGGCTGAGGAGAAGGCGGCAGCGGATATTGCCCGTGCGCAATCCAAGAACGTCCTTGCAGATCTTCAAGCGCGCCACGACTCATTACTAGTAGAGAAGGCCGCAGCCGAGGATTCTCATCGTCAAGCTCTAGAAACTCTGAAGCAAAACTTAGAAAGTAGCCTGAGAAAACAGCTGGAAGACCTGCGCAGCAAGTACGAGGGTCTTCTCGAGGAGAAGACCGTGGCGGACGAGCTACATGTCCAAGAGCTCAAGTCTGTGAAAGAAGCATCCATAAGTGCGACCAGGGACGACCTGAATGAGTTGCAAAGCAAGTATGATGCTTTGCTAGCAGAAAAGTCTGAAAACGATGCCATACATGTGCGCGCTCTCGAGACGCTCAAGGCAGAGTCATCCAGTGCATCAACGTCATTGCTGAGCGAACTCCAAGGGAAGCATGATCAATTGCATGGGCAGTTCGAGGACGCGTCCCAAATTTTGACTGACCTACGAACCAAATACCAGGCTCTGTCTGAGGAGAAATCTAGAGTAGAATCCGTTCATGGTGACGAGCTCGAGAGATTGCAGGACGAACGGGACGCATACTCCAAACAGCTTGGCGAACTCGAAAAGGCACTTGCAGAGACCCTCAGTGTGCAGTCAACTCTGCAAGAGTCTCATGCAAAGGAACTTGTCACACTGCAAGTAGACGTCGAACACAATTACGCCAATCTGATCGAGGATTTGCAAAATGACATCACCAGGCTGAAAGCAGAGAAGTCATCGGCACTCAGCGAACTGGATGACATCAGACAAGAGATGAACACCAAGGTCGATGACCTCAACGCCATGTTGAGATTGAAGGATCAATCAAGCTCGACTGAACTTGTTGAGGCACATAAACGATATGAAGCTCTCTGCGCTGAGAAGGCTGTGGCCGACCGAGATCACGAAGACGCCATTGCCCTTTTGAAGGAGTCGCTCGAGCAGGTTCATGAACAGGTTCTAGATAAGCTGCGCTCTGAGAATGAGAAGCTACAGCAGAGATTTTCTGTGATGGAACAGGAGCATGGCGATGCTGTTGAGCTATTGAAAGAAGAGTTCAGGGCAAGACATTCCACTGACATTGGCCCATTGCAATACCAGGTTGAGTCGCTTCGGAAACAACATGTAACTCTTACAGAAGAGAAGGCCTCCATGGAGCAAGCACACGAGAAGGCCATCTCCGAACTCATGCTGGGCATGCAAGTGAGCACATCGGACGCTGTTCAACAACTGCAGAAGAAGTACGATGCACTTGTCATGCAATTAGATGCAAGCCAAACAAGCCACGAAGCCGAACTCAAAAATGTACGAGACGATGTCGCCAATCAACAGCTGCAATTCCGATTTGTTGATGCAGACAATCACGCTGAAGAGGTAAAGCGGCTGACGAACATGATCCACGAACTTGAAACCAAGCACGCTCAGGCTGTTCAGGCCGCCGAAGAAGCCGAAGATCGGATCGAGACCATGAAAGGCGAGGTCGTCCGGAAACACCTCGCGCGCGTGGAGCCTCTGGAGAAGGAAAACGCTATGCTGCTAGACAAGGTTGACCGCTTAGAGGCCATCATCGCTGCAGGTGATAGGGTTGCTCGCGCCGCCGCCACAATGGGCGAAAAACGCAACATCAACACCTTGACCGAGGAGGACGAGGAGGACGAGGAGGACGAAGAACGAGACGAAGAAGAAGACACAATGTCTGGTGCCCAAGGGCCGAAGTCCGTTGGCGCCGCTGCAGACGTGGTTGGCATTGTGAGTTGGTCCCCGCATGGCGATTTTGTTCCGTCAAACTTGTTTGAAAAAAGTAGAGACAGCTAATACGCCGCTAGCAGTTGGCCGCTATGCAAGAGACTTTGAGTCAGCTCAGTGAGTTGAACAATGACACCATCGCTGAGAGTTCACGAACTGCACAAAGGCTCACTGAGCAGCACTAGACGTGTGCGCCAGTGGTTGTACAGACTATGAAGCGACTCGCGGGGGTGGACGCGTGTCTGAGTGATATATTTGAGTGCGTGGGATTGATGGTTTTGCGCATGACGTCTGCTGTAATTCTGGGACTGCACATGTCGCTGTACCATTCCCCTTTTTTGTTTTTGCGTATCTCGTAGCCTGAGTTTGTCACGCGTACTGCACTATACCCATTCGCAGGCCTCGTCAACGGGCTTCGAGAGCAATTTACCATTTTTATTTCACAAAATCAGGACAGGATCAATGAAGATCGGGGACGTCCCGTCCTTCCTCATGTATAGTGGTTGGTCTTATCGATGTAGTTTATGCGACCAGGTAACACGATGTGATCGGGCGTGAGCGCGCGCAACGTACAGTGCAACCCATGCTTCTACCAAATCATCGTTGGGGATCTGGAACTCTGCGTGGACTTGAAGGTCGTCTGTCCAGGTAATCAATGCAGGCATGCCGCTAGTGTTTGGTCTTCAGATGCATGTGGTGGTTCGGGGCCCACATGGGGTCTAGCTTCGAGTCAGAATGACGTGCTCCACGCAACGGATGTCGAATTTGTGCCGAGTCTGGGTACTTTGCTGGGCCACAAACCCTGTCCACATCTTCCATGCAGCACATACTTGGAGGCCAGTTCATGGACGTCAACGACTCTCAATCCCATGTCGGCTAGGAATGTGTTACAAGGTCTCGACACAGCGCGTTATACTCTGTAAGGTCTGCGATTAAGGTCTCATAAGCTCAGGGGCCCATCGGCAAAGGACTCTTCATATTGTCAGCAAAAAGCTTGGATTTGATGGCGTAGCACCGACAATAGCGCCTAGGTGCCAATCAATGAGACGGCAATAGTATGCTCAAGACCTACACAAGCTTCCGTTTGCGACGACCCGATGTTGAATCCTTGGGCAAAGTGAGGAATCAGACATCCATGCGTCCGTGGCTTCGAGAACCGCTGTTGTGTCGTCAGAAAGACATGAGCCAAGCTATCCAGCTATTCGGACACAACCGTTCTAGCGCCTAGGGACGCTGGACGAGACTTTGCCAGGAATGAGCCGTACTTGGCGAAACAAGTCCAGGCAAATCTTCTCGAAATGTTTAGCGTGACCGGACATGAACTGTCGGATTCTAATGGCCAGGAGGAACATAAGTAGTGGGAGTGTCCAACAGATGTCTGAGAAACACTACCGCATTCCCCCGAATGAGGCACTGATCACTCCGCGTGTTCAGCAGTCAGGGCCAGTCCAACACAATGACAGACGTCAAAAGCATTCACTACGAAGATGGCACGGAGCATGAGCCTGTGCCCACACGAGACTGGACGGTTGCAGAAGAGAAGAAAGCGAAGCGGAAGTGCGTCTTGTAATTGCCCAGAACTAATGACTTTGCTGACACTGACGTGGCCAGGCTGGACTTGATCATCATGCCTCTCCTCACCTTGGGCTTTTTCTGCCTGCAATTGGACCGCGGCAACATTGCCAACGCAATCACGGATGACTTTATGGAAGACGTCCACATCACTCAGGATCAGTTCAACGTAGGACAGCAGATGCTCTCCCTTGGCATCGTGCTATTCGAGATTCCAGCGAATATGGCACTTTATCGTGTGGGACCTGGTCTTTGGCTTACTCTGCAACTGTTCCTCTTCGGCACTGTTAGTACTTTCCAGGCGTTTCAGACGAATTATGGGTCGTTCATTGCAACTCGATTCCTCCTGGGCATCACCGAGTCGGGATTTATCCCAGGGGGTCTGTGGACACTGTCGACATGGTACACAAGATCAGAAACTGCGAAGCGTGTCATGATCTTCTATTTTGGTAACCAGTTCGGTCAAGCTTCTGCAAAGCTCCTTGCTTTCGGCATATTGCACATGTATGCATCCTTGTGTATCCTCTACTGAAATCAAAGGCTCACCTGTCTCAGGCGTGGTGTCGGAGGCAAACCTGGCTGGTTCTGGCTCTTTGTCCTCATGGGTGGTTTTACGATCCTCAGTGGCATTGTTCTGGGCCTCTTTCTCCCAGACTCGTTCAAGAAGCCTCATCCGACCTTCCTTCCCAGATGGCAGATGTTCACCGACAGAGAGATCTACATCCTTCGCAGCCGTGTGCACATCGACGAACCGGCGAAGAGCAGGAAGAAGAAAAGGATTGGTCTCGCCGCTTTTAAGAAAGCTGTTTGTTTCACCTGATCATTCTGAAGAAAATGGCTAACAAAGTCCATGTAGTTTTCAAACTGGCGCATGTGGTGCCATTTCGCCATTACTTTGTGTAACAACGGTCCACAGCGTGCCTTCGACACCTACGCACCTTCGATTGTTAGATCCTTTGGGTTCGGTCAGCTCAGATCCAATGCGATGGCAGCAGTTGGTTTATTTATTCAAATCCCGGTGTCTTTTACGTTCAGTTGGTTCTCTGATCGCTTGTAAGTCTTCTTGATGGCTTCCTTGTAGTAGACTGACGAATTTGCGTGTGCAGCGATCGTCGTGGCGAGACCGTCATGCTCGGCTTCACCTGCCATCTACTAGGTTACATCTTTAACCGCATCTTCACTGAGCTTGACAGCCGTGGTGTGCGCTACTTCGGTGTCGTGTGGACACAGACGTTCGGCACATTCTCGCATCCTCTGAACATTACCTGGATGTCTCTGACCTGCACTGATTCTGAAGAGCGTGCTCTGGCGATGGCTTTGTAAGTAGCGCCGTAACCCCTGTTCCTCGTAGGTTCCTCATGCTAATTGACAATTAGGGTTATCATGGGTGCAAACATTGCCGGTATTTATGGTGCTCAGATATTCCGCAACGATGACAGGCCACGGTATCGCCGCGCTTTTTCCATAGCTTGCGCTATACTTGCTGTTGGGCTTGTGCTAGCTATAGTAAGATACATCGATGATAAGATCCGGAAGCGAAGGAGAAAGGCAGTCATTGAGGACACTTCCAGCGATGATGGTTCGAGGGTAGGCCCTGTAGTACCAAGCGAGGAGCTCCCTGCGCCTATTGTAAATGGACAAAAGCTATAAGTACTAACACTTAAAGAAACTTTATCCTTTATACCTTATAAAGCAAGAGGATTATCTAGATTAAAGCTCTTATACTCTTTATATACATACCTATTATTACTTTAGAAGAGATATAAAATACTTTATTATAATAAGTGCATCTTATACTATTACTCTTACTATATAAGAAAGTTACGTTCTAAGGCCTATTCCTAATAGACTCTTATTAGACCCTAATAAAAGCCTATCTAAGATTACCTTTAAGTTTAGCTTTAATATTATAAGTATAATAACTTAGGCATTAATATAAGGTTCTAGTTATAGGTAATAGTAATATAACTTAACATACCTTATAAGTAGTTAGTGTACATAGGTAGTTAGTATACTTATACTAAGACTTCTATTAAAATACTACCTTATATATTAATACCTTAATAATAATATTAAGTAGGACCTCTAAAAGAAGCTTAAGTATAGCTTATACTCTAGGCTCTTAAATAAGATATAATACTTACCTTATAAAATACTATAACCCTTTATAATATTTCTAAAACTACTATATATTAATAATATGCAAGATAGACCTTATAAGAAAAGTTTATACCTAAATCATAGAAGCTAGATAAGTTAAAAGAGGAGGTAATTATTAGGCATATACTTAACCTAGTGTAGTAAGGATTTCTCTCTTACCTAGCTACTATAGTAAATATAGCTAATTCTTTCTATTAAGTATTTCTCCCTTATCTAGCTACTATAGTAAATAAAGCTAATTCTTTATATAATAAGTATAATCTAGACTATATTAGTATAAATTAGCCTAGTGTTACGATCCCTGTATCAGCCCCGAAAACGACCTATAGGAACAACCCTAGAAGCGCTAGCCCAAGTAGCAACTACCTCTGACAGCAGTCATGTGACTAATAACTCTGCGCGCGACTATTACAACTACTAATAGTCCACGTGATAACTATCGCTCGCGATGCTTACAACTACTAGAACTATTATAATAAGTATATAGTGTTAGGCAATAAGCTCCTATAGCTTATTATATTTAACCTAAATAATAGGAAGCAATACATTATTCTTACTACTTAACCTTCTTGATACTCTTTACAGAAGCGCACTCTTACTATCTTAGTACTAAGTACCCCTTATCTACATTCCTCTAACATTTATGCTTAAGAACTAACCCTTACATTCTAACACTAGCTACTTTATATTATAGCTACTTAGATCCTTACACTTTAAACACCTTAAATATAAGTGACATAAACATAGACACTCCTAAGTCCTCCTAGGCTAGAGGTAGTAGCATTTAAGGCGCCTAACCTAACCTCTACTATAGGGACAGAGCTAAGCTTAAATCCTAGCTACTCTAATAGGACTGATACTTCTATATTAATAACTGTGTTAAAAAAGTTAACTAAGTTATGCTAGCATCTACCTATATAAGAGGAGATACTAAGAAGTAGATTACACCCTTTATTAAGAGATATATAGATAAAAAAATTAATAATAATATTAATAATAAATTAATAGAGAACTAGAACTTATTTAAACCTAAGATTAGATAAGTTTTCTTACCTATTAAGGAATTAGTTATTGTAGAACAAAAGATATAGAACCTCTAATAAACTTGTTCTACTACAGACTATATAACTTAATTCTAGTAGTGTAAGGAATATCTTAAATAGGATAATTAAGCACTAATGTATATATACTGTTAAGGGCTTAAGCTAGCTATATAAGCTAAGCTTATAAGGACTAGTTACTATGTTAACTCCCTTAATAGCTTAATTAAAGAGACTATCTATCTTAATAATAAACTCTACGAGCTTGCGCTTGCAGAATAAAGCTATTCTAGGATAACCCCTATATAGGATATTAACACTAGACATTATTAAAGGACTTAACCTAACCAAGGGCAATAATAATAACTATATAAACCCTAACCTTAGGGTGTTTACTAAACTTATAGCTATAAGCTAATGCACATTAATAATGTAGTTAAAGGCAAGCCTAAGAAAAACTATAGAAAGAAGTAGTTTAATAATAAGAAAATAATCACCTGCTATACTTATAGCAAAGAAGGCCACATAATTAAGGACTATAGATCTAAGAATAAAGTTATTTGCTAAATTAACATAGTAAGCTACAGTACTCCCTAGGAGACTATAGATAATAAGTAGACTATACTTAACTTACTTACTAAACTAGACGTAATAGATAAGATAACGCCTATTCCTAAAGTCTTAACTAACCCCTTAGAAATGCCTAAATAATATAACTAGAAGGAAGCTCTAATTAAGCTATCTAAATCTAAACTTAAGGACCTTAAAGAAGAAATAATGCTTAACGCATTAAAATAGGCCTAAGAAAGGATAGATTAAGTTAACTAATACGCATAATTAAAGAAATACTAATCTAACATATAAGAACTAGTAGAGGAACTAGAGTATTAACTTGTTAAGATAAAGATATTAAAATAATAAATTATTAATGTTAAATAAAAACTCTATTAGACTAAGAAAGTAGCTTACTACAAAAAATATAACTAAATAAGCCTAAAAGTATAAATAGACATGTTAGAAGAAGGTCTCTAGGAAAATATTAACGCCCTTAAGAAAGATAACAATTGTAACATACTAATACTAGTACTTAATTAAGAAGAAGAATTAACATAAGCTAAGAAAGGCCTACTCTAGTAGGAAACCTTAGATACTAATAAGTATAATTCTGCTATAGAATACCTTACTAAGGATAAAAAGGTAGAAAGGTTTAAGTCTAGGCACTAGAAAGCCTTACCTCTTACGCATAACACATAATAGAAGAAGCACTATAATACTATTTAGTAAATATTCTAGGAAATATAGGAAATCTAGACCTATCTTATTAAAAATTAGAAGGAACTCTAAGAGCAAGCTAGAGGAGCTGCCTAGAGTGTCCTAAGGGTAATATAAGAGTTAAGAAAGTTAGGAAACCTTAAATAAATAGCTAGTGCTAAAGCTACCTTAGCTAAGATTTAAGAAGAACTTAAGGAATAACTTACCTATAAAGAATACTAACAGTTACTACCTAAAGAAGAATAAGAGAAGCACTAGATAAACAAAGCTATAGAATAATACTAGCAATAATAGGCTAAGGTAACTATGCAAGCAGAACTACAATAGTACAAAGAAAAAGTACAGTCTGCATAAAAGGAAAAACACTAGAGCGCATAACGCAGCTAGAGTAATACTCTACTAAGTTATCTAGATAACTAGTAGAACCTATAATATAGAATTATATCCTAGAGTTTATGTATATATAACTAGTATGCAGCATATTATTTAGATAAAATTAGAGTAAGCTACTTCCTACACAGGTTTACCTAGTGCACTAACTAAGCTTATAACTGTATAGATAAAACTTACCCTAAGCACCTTTAGGATAAATAAACTAGTAGCTACTTTCTAAACTTCAATAACCCTAACGTAGTGATATAGATGTAGTTAGTAGTTAATAGAAGTTACTATAACTAAGACTAGCATACTTATCTTAACCCTAAATATATAAAGTATGCTAATGTAAAAGCACTCTATAGATATAGATTTTAGACTTTTTTAGGGAAATATCTAGCCCTAGGATTAAAGGATAATCTATTTATTTAGTTAACCCTGTAGGACTTATTAAGCTCCTAGTAGAGCTAAACAGACTCTACCTAAAGGCAATAATTAACTCTAGATATTAAGGAAACTTTATATCTACACGCATAGTAACCTTAGCTAGACTAAAGTTTCTAAGGAAATAAAGCCCTTACCCTATAAATGTTATTAATAGCAAGAATATGCTAGGCTAACTAATAATTAACTAGGAGGTTAAAGGGTTAAAGCTAAAAGTCTAGAATTACTAGGAAACCATAGACCTAGACGTATTAAACAACATATCACACAACTTAGTGCTAGGTTTACCTTAGCTAATAGAGCATAACCTACAAATTAACTAGAAGTTAAAGAAACTCTAATTTAAGTGCTGTAGGAATAACGTAACTATAAGCCTACCTACACATTAGCAGTAATTAATAGCAGATAAGAAGATAATTAGTTATATCACTTTGCATAAGAACAGCCTTTAAAGCTATAAAGGGTTCTACTTTGCAGATACTATTAAGCATCTACTAGATTAAGAAGTAAAAGTGTTAGAGAAACGCGTAACTCTAGAAATCCCTACTAAGTATAAAGAATTTAAGTTACTCTTTTAGGAAGAGATAAGTGCAGCTACATTACCTAAGTATAAGCCCTAGGATTATAAGATTACACTATAGGAAGGAAAGTAACTAACTTTTAGACTAATCTATAGACTATTAGAAAAAGAACTTAAAGAAATATAAGATTATATTAAGATAAATCTTAAGAAAGGATTTATTAGACCCTTAGAATCCTTAGCAGGCTACCTAATTCTCTTTATACTAAAGAAGAATAGTAAGCTATAATTATATATTAACTTCTAGAAACTTAATAACATAATAATTAAGAATTAATACCTATTACCTAATATCTTAGAGTTAAGGGATTAACTAGCTTGTGTAAAGATCTTTACTATATTAGATCTAAGAGGCGCGTATAACCTTATACGTATAAAAGAAGGCAAAGAATAGAAGATAGTGTTTAGAACACGCTATAGACACTACAAATATATAGTAATGCTATTTAGTCTTACTAACGCCCTAGTAATATGTTAAGCACCTATTAATAATATATTAAGAGAATACTTAGATATATTTATTATTGCATACCTTAATAATATCCTTATATATTTAAGCAACCCTTAGGAGCACATTAAGCATATAAGAAAAGTTCTAACTGCCCTTAGTTAGTATAACTTACGTCTTAAACCTAATAAATGCAAATTTTACAAAGAAGAAGTAGAGTTCCTAGGATACACAGTTAGCATCTATAAAGTTAAGATAAGCAAAGATAAGATTAAGGTAGTTAAGGAATAGCCTACACTAAAGACTGTTAAAGACATCTAGTTATTTTTAGGATTTATTAACTTTAATTAATAATTTATCTAGGACTTCTCTAAGAAAGTACTCCTGCTAATAAAGCTTATAAGAAAAGAATAAGCTTAGGAATAGAAGAAGGAATAAGAAAAGGTATTTAACAACTTAAAGGAAGCATGTATAACACTACTAGTATTAGTACCTATAAGGATCTAAGTAGCTACAATATAAAGCAGCTAGTGTTAGAACGCAAAGGTTAGTTCTTAAGTATGAATGTTAGAGGAACGTAGACGAGGGGTACTTGGTACTAAGACAGTAAGAGTGCGCTTCTATAAAGAGTATTAAGCAAGTTAGATAGTAAGAACAATGTATTGCTTCCTATTATTTAGGTAAGTTAAACACAATAAGCTATAGGAGCTCATTGCCTAACACTATATACTTGTCATGATAGTTCTGGTAGTCGTAAGCATCGCAAGTGATAGTCATCACGTAGACTATCAGTAGTCGTGATAGTCGCGCGCAGAGCTATCGGTTACATGACTACTGTTAGAGGTGGTTGCTACTTGGGCCAGCGCTTCTAGGGTTGTTCCTATAGGTCGTTTTCGGGGCTGATACAGGGATCATAACACTATCCTCCTCCTTCTAGGGGTTCGTCCTCAAATCATGTGATACTGTTAGTACTTCTTAATTAGTGCAGCTGCCCCACATCTTCTTAAGCTAGTGTCCATGCCATGTCGTCTGATTCCTATAAACGCTAAATCCGTCTTTACTCTAAAATCCTTGCCTATGACACCATCGCTAAAGTTCCTTATAATCGTTGTTTTCTTAGAGGGCATGATTACCACGTTATGCTAAATTCAAAGTTAAAGTGTGCTAAATGCACTCGTCTAGGTAAGGCATGTGTGAACATGTCTTGGGAGTCATTAGACAAGACTTAAGAGGAATATCAAAAGAAGGTTAATAAGGATAAACAGTTACTTGCAACTGTTATTTCTTAGTTGTTGTAGAATAAGAAAATTCTAGAACAGGTAAAAGAGCATTTGCGGCAGAAGGCTTTGTGCCTCGCGTTAGAGTTAGAGGCTAAAGGAGAAGATGTGAACTCAGAGATGTTAGACTGTCCTGCAGCTTCCATTAGTAGGGCCTTTTTGCTAACCATATAGGCGACGTTAGGTCTGTTAGACTAGTCCATGGCAGAGCATAGACATGCTACGCCTTCCTTTAATACTGTGCTAGCAGCTAGCGGCAGTTCATAAGGTTTGTCTCAGGTTCCCATGTATTTTCCGAGTCTAGGTATCCTAAC
>MU006312.1:0-25197 GCA_010093695.1 Plenodomus tracheiphilus IPT5
CAGGACTCCTTAGGAGACTATAGATAATAAGTAGACTATGCTTAACTTACTTACTAAACTAAATATAATAGATAGGATAATGCCTATTCCTAAAGTCTTAACTAACCCCTTAGAAATACTTAAATACTATAACTAGAAGGAAGCTCTAATTAAGCTATCTAAATCTAAACTTAAGAACCCTAAGGAAGAAATAATGCTTAATGTATTAAAATAGGCCTAAGAAAGGATAGATTAAGTTAACTAATATATATAATTAAAGAAATACTAATCTAATATATACAAACTAGTAGAAGAATTAGAGTATTAACTTGTTAAGAAAAAGATATTAGAATAATAAATTATTAACGTTAAATAAAACCTCTATTAGACTAAAAAAGTAGCTTACTATAAGAAATATAACTAAATAAGCCTAAAAGTATAAATAGATATATTAGAAGAATCTCTCTAGGAGAATATTAATGCCCTTAAGAAAGGTAATAATTATAATATATTAATATAGGTACTTAACTAAAAAGAAGAATTAATATAAGCTAAGAAAGGCATACTTTAGTAAGAAACCTTAGATACTAATAAGTATAATTCTACTATAGGATACCTTACTAAGGATAAGAAGGTAGAAAGGTTTAAGTCTAGGTACTAAAAAGCCTTACCTTTTACATATAACATATAATAGAAGAAGCACTATAATACTATTTAATAAATATACTAGGAAATATAGGAAATCTAGACCTATCTTATTAAAAACTAGAAGGAACTCTAAGAGTAAGCTAGAGGTGCTACCTAGAGTGTCCTATAGGTAATATAAGAGTTAAGAAAGTTAGGAAACCTTAAATAAATAGCTAGTGCTAAAGCTGCCTTAGCTAATATTTAAGAAGAACTTAAGGAACAACTTACTTATAAAGAATACTAGCAGTTACTACCTTAAGAGGAATAGGAGGAGCACTAGATAGATAAAGCTATAGAATAATACTAGCAATAATAGGCTAATGTAACTACGCAGGCAGAAATAGAATAGTATAGAAAGAAAGTACAATCTGCATAAAAACTATTAGAATTCTTAATATAGAATTATATCCTAGAGTTTATGTATATATAACTAGTGTGTAGTATATTATTTAGATAAAATTAGAGTAAGCTACTTCCTACATAGGTTTACCTAGTGCACTTACTAAGCCTATAACTATATAGATAAGACTTGCCCTAAGCACCTTTAGGATAAATAAACTAGTAGCTACTTTCTAAATCTTAATAACCCTAATATAGTAATACAGATGTAGTTAGTAGTTAATAGAAGTTATTATAACTAAGATTAGCATACCTGCCTTAACTCTAAATATTAAAAGTATACTAATATAAAAGCACTCTATAGATATAGAGATTAGACTTTTTTAGGGAAATATCTAGCCCTAGGATTAAAGGATAATCTATTTATTTAGCTAACCCTACAGGACTTATTAAGCTCCTAGTAGAGCTAAATAGACTCTACCTAAAGGTAATAATTAACTCTAGTTATTAAGGAAACTTTATATCCACGCGCATAGCAACCTTAGCTAGACTAAAGTTACTAAGGAAATAAAGCCCTTACTCTGTAAATGTTATTAACAGCAAAAATATGCTAGGCTAACTAACAATTAACTAGGAGGTTAAAAGGTTAAAGCTAAAAGTCTAAAATTACTAGGAAACTATAGACCTAGACGTGTTAGATAACATGTTACATAACTTGGTACTAGGTTTACCTTAGCTAATAGAGTATAACCTATAAATTAACTAGAAGTTAAAGAAACTCTAATTTAAGTGCTGTAGGGATAACATAACTATAAGCCTACCTACGTATTAGTAGTAATTAATAGTAAATAAGAAGATAATTAGTTATATTACTTCGCACAAGGACATCCTTACAAAATAAGGGTCTAACTCTGTAGATACTAATAAGAGTCTATTAGGTTAACAAGCAAGAGTATTAGAGAAACGCGTAACTCCTAAGATCCCTACTAAGTATAAAGAATTCAAGTTACTCTTTTAGGAAGAGACAAGTACAGCTACATTACCTAAGCATAAGCCCTAGGATTATAAGATTATCCTATAGGAAGGAAAGTAACTAACTTTTAGACCAATCTATAGACTATTAGAAAAAGAACTTAAAATGCTACAAGAGTACATTAAGGTAAATCTTAAGAAAGGATTTATTAGACTATTAGAATCCTTAGCAGGCTATCTAATTCTCTTTGTACTAAAGAAGAATAGCAAGCTACAATTATGCATTAACTACTAGAAACTTAATAACATAATGCTAAAAAATTAATACCTACTACCTAATATCTTAGAGTTAAGGGATTAACTAGCCTATGCGAAGATCTTTATAGCATTAGATCTAAGAGGCGCGTACAACCTTATACACATAAAGGAAGGCAAAGAATAGAAGATAGCATTTAGAACACGCTACAGACACTATAAATATACAGTAATACTGTTTAGTCTTACTAATGCCCTAGCAACATATTAAGCACTTATTAATAACATGTTAAGAGAATACTTAGATATATTTATTATTACATACCTTAATAATATCCTTATATATTTAAGCAACCCTTAGGAACACATTAAGCATGTAAGAAAAGTCCTAACTACTCTTAGCTAGTATAACTTACGCCTTAAACCTAAAAAATATAAATTTTATAAAGAAGAAGTAGAGTTCCTTAGATACACAGTCAGCATCTATAGAGTTAAGATAAGTAAAGATAAGATTAAGGTAGTTAAGGAATAGCTTATACTAAAGACTGTTAAAGACATTTAGTTATTCTTAGGATTTATTAACTTTAATTAATAATTTATACAGGACTTCTCTAAGAAAGCGCTCCTGCTAACAAAGCTTATAAGAAAGGAATAAGCTTAGGAATAGAAGAAGGAACAAGAAAAGGCATTTAATAACTTAAAGGAAGCATGCATAACACTACTAGTGTTAGTACCCTTCTAAAGCAGAGAACTATTACGCTTTAAAATAGACGCTTTAGACCTTATAGTAAGTGTAGCCACAAAATAACTATAAGATAGTAAATAGCACCCTATCACATACTATTCTAGGAAATTTACAGCACCTAAAGAAAACTATAATATATACAATAAAGAATTAATAGCTATAGTAGATGCATTTTAGCATTAGAGGATCTACGCAGAAAGCTGCTTAGACCTTAAGGTCTACACTAACTACAAGAACTTAGTAAACTTTATAATAACTAAAACCCTTAATTAAAGATAAGTATAATAGGTAGAGCTCTTAAGTTAATACAAGTTTAAAATTATCTACACACCAAGAAAAGATAATAGCAGAGCAAATGCACTTAGTTAATAAACTAACATTACTAGAATAAAGAACATTATTAATAATGCAATCCTTAAAATTAACCTAGATAGATTACTAGGACCCACTAGATTAATTAGCGTAGTACTTACTATTGCATCTAAAGTACTAGAAGAACTTTAGGAAGCAGTTATTTAAAGCTACCACGACAACCCTGTACATAGTTACCTAGGCATTTAAAGAATAATAGAACTTATCTTAAGAAACTACTAGTTTAGTAACATAAAAGAAAAGGTTACTAAGTTTATCTAAAAATGTGTAGACTGTTAGAAGAATAAACACAGTACCTACGCACCTTATAGCAAGATATAAGCACTTAAGCTACCTATAGTACTATAGGAAGACATCTCTATAGACTTTATAACAGGGCTCCTGCTATTAAAAGATCTAGTAACTAGGTTTATCTATAACTTAATTATAGTAGTAGTTAATCAATTTATAAAAGCAGCAGAGTACATACTATTTAGAAAAGACTTTATAGCAGTACAGCTAGCTTACATCTTCTATAATTAAATTATTAGATACTATAGAATCCTAAAATTAATTATTAGTAACAGAGACAAGCTCTTCGTATCTAATTTTTAGACTACGCTCCTTACTATCATTAGAACATACAGAAAGCTATCTACTACATGGCACCTAGAAACTAATAAACAAACAGAAAGAATAAACTATACTATAAAGGCCTACCTACAGATATATGTAAACTAATAACAAGATAATTAGGTTTTACTATTGCCTGCCGCGCAATTAGCCTATAATAACAAAGTATTAGAATCTACAGGAAAATCACTATACTTTGCTAATTATAGAAAACACCTAAACCTGTTTATAAGGACACTACTATTACTAAAAACAGAAGCAGCTATGCTTACAGCTAAAGAACTAAAGAAAGTTTATAAATAAATAAGCCAAGCGCTTAAGACTACTTAACGCAACAGCATTTCACATGTTAATAAAAAGAGAAAAACAGCACCTTAGCTAAAAGAGAGGGATAAAGTATATCTTCTTATAAAGAATCTACATATAATATAACTAAATAAAGGTTTAGATTATATTAAAGTTAGACTATTTTTAATTAAGAACTAGAAGGGACTAGTTACGTACACACTTAACCTTCTACCTAACACTAGAATACATCCTAGATTCTACATTAAGATATTAGAATATGCTAACCCTTTAACTCTATTACAAATAACATTCTATTATAAACCTTAGGAAGAAAACAAGTTTAAAGTCAAAAAAATAATAACACACTAAGGAATCTAAGGCAATAAGGAATACCTAGTTAAGTAGTTAGGATAACGTAGTTTATAAGCGAGCCGCCCATATAAGCAAGCCACCTACCCTACTAACTTTGCGCACCTCTACACGCGTATATCTCCACCACCTTATAAGATAATATATAACTATTAATAGAGTAGATTAAGTAGTATCTTAAGTATCTTTCTTGCACGTATAAGAGTTATGCCTAGTCTCCCTGCACCTTGTACAGCGCGCCAGGGCCTGGCAGCTAAGGCCTAATTAACCTCCTCCTTGACGCTCTTCATGAGCAATCTGCTAATCAGCCTCACGTTAAGCTAGTATATCCTCTCTAGCACCCTTTGTTAATACTCCTTGCTTCTGTATTCGCTTCTTTTTGCGCTGTCTACGCTTTGTTGCTGCCTTGTTAGCTCTCTTAAGCCTAGTAATCTGATCACACATTAGCTTAGCTGAGAGCATTATTACTTCTGCCCCTTTCTTAAGCTAGCTAATTGCCTTAATAATTAAGGCTAGTAATAAGCTCTTGTGCCTTTGTACGCGATTATATATAAATGTTAATTAAGCCTTAAGCTTATGTATATTGCTTAGTGTACAAGCCTCCTAGGGAGCCTCTAGAAGAGAGGCTAGAGTAGGCGTACGTAGCTGTATGTTAAGCTTTAACAGGACAGCGTCTGGCTAGAGGGGCACAAGGCCTGCGCCTTAAAAGGCTAAGCTAATATTAGCTAGTGTGAACGCCTGTACAAAGGCTGTCTTAAAGGCTGGCAGAAACTTAAGCTTAGTAATGTAGTTAATGTAGTAGCAGATTAGAGCCTTAACCTTATGGCTATATGCGCGCTTTAACGGCGAGAAGCAGCTAACGTTAAGAGGCTGTAGCAGGTGTAATAAGTAAGGCAGCATACAGAGCGTGTAGATGTTGTTCTCCTTGCAAATCTCTTAAAACTCAAGCGAGTGGTAGCTCTTATGGCTATCAAGGACAAGCAGCTAACGCGCGCCTACAACGCGAGTCTTCGTGTAAGCGTTAAAGTGCTTTAGCTACTTAACTCTAAGCTCGTTATTTGTCTAGCTGTTGTTGCTAACAGCTATTACCTAGTTGCGTAGGATCTCTGCCTCCTCATACCAGGCTAACAGGTGATACTTGCTAGCAAAGATAAGGAATAGTGGGACTGACCAGCCAGCAGCGTTAATAGCAGCGATTGCTGTCACCTACTTACGGTTACCAGGCTAGATAGCCTTTGGCCTACCTCTCCTCTCTAACCCTATCACAACAAGCTAAGTTGTAATCTTCCCTATTATAAAGCCAGCCTTGTTAAAGTTGTAGACGTCCTCATCGCAGATACTATACTTAGCCTTTATCTACTCTATAAGCTTAAACTAGCCTTATATAAGGACAGGATCCTTACATAGAGCCCTCTATCTGTTGTACGCTTGATTGAAACGCGTTGTAAGACTATCTGTACGCTTAACAAAGTTGCGCGGCTAGTGGACACTAACCTGACTAGCGCCGCGCGTAGCTAGCAGCTTATTAGCTATATCACGTACAGCTGCGTACGTAGGCGCAAATCCACGTGTATCTAGGTTAAGTATATGTCTAATAATTACCTCCTCTTCTAGCTAGGTAAGCTTCTTTAAGTTAGGCTAACAATCGCGTTAGGCAGGTATACTAGCGCGTCGGTCGCGTAGCGTTATTTAAGGGACATGAAAGGCCTAAGCAGCTGCTCGTACAGTCTTAATTTAATGATTATTAAGAGATGAGATAGTAAGGATAATATTAGCTTTATCTGAGCGTGATAGAGTATTGCTGCGTTAAGCTATTGTACGTTTAGATAAGAAAGGTGCGCAAAGTTAGTAGGGTAGGCAGCTCGCTTATATAGGCGGCTCGCTTATAAACTATGTTACCCTAACTTAGAAAACATATAGGAACCTAAGACAAACCTTATAAACTGCCGCCAGCTGCTAGCACAGTATTAAAGGAAGGCGTAGCATGTCTATGCTCTACTATAGACTAGTCTAACAGACCTAACGTCGCCCCTATGGTTAGCAAAAAGGCCCTACTAATAGAAGCTGCAGGATAGTCTAACATCTCTAAGCTTACATCTTCTCCTTTAGCCTCTAACTCTAACGTAAGGCACAAAGCCTTCTACTACAAACGCTCTTTTACCTATTCTAGAATTTTCTTATTCCATAATAACTAAGAAATAACAGTTACAAGTAACTGTTTATCCTTATTAACCTTCTTTTAATATTCCTCTTAAGTCTTATCTAACAACTCCTAAGACATGTTTACATATGCCTTACCTAGATAAGTATATTTAGCACACTTTAACTTTAAATTTAGCATAATATAGCAATTATGCCCTCTAAGAAAATAATAATTATAAGGAACTTTAGTAATAGTGTTGCAGGCAAGGATTTTAGAGTAAAGGCAGATTTAGCGTTTACAGGAATTAGACAACATAGCGCAGACACTAGCTTAAGAGATGCAGGGCAGCTGCACTAATTAAGAAGTACTAACAGTATCACGTGATTTAAGGATAAACCCCTAGAAGGAGGAGGATAGTGTTACAATCCCTGTATCAGCCCTAAAAATAACCTATAGGAATAACCCTAGAAGCGCTAGCCTAAGTAGCAACTACCTCTAACAGTAGTCATGTGACTGATAGCTCTGCGCGCGACTATCATGACTACCAATAGTTCACGTGACGACTATCGCTTGCGATGCTTACAACTACTAGAACTATCATAACAAGTATATAGTGTTAGGCAATAAGCTCCTATAGCTTATTATGTTTAACCTTACTGAATAGGAAGCAATATATTATTCTTACTACTTAACCTTCTTGATACTCTTTACAGAAGCGCACTCTTACTGTCTTAGTACCAAGTACCTCCTATCTACGTTCCTCTAACATTTATACTCAAGAACTAACCTTTGCGTTCTAACACCAGCTGCTTTATATTGTAGCCACTCAGATCCTTACATTTAATAAATGTACTAGGAAATATAAGATATCTAGACCTATCTTATTAAAAACTAGAAGGAACTCTAAGAGTAAGCTAGAGGTGCTACCTAGAGCGTCCTGTAAGTAATATAAGAGTTAAGAAAGTTAGGAAACCCTAGATAAATAGCTAGCGCTAAAGCTGCCTTAGCTAAGATTTAAGAAAAACTTAAGGAACAACTTACCTATAAAGAATACTAGCAGTTACTACCTTAAGAGGAATAGGAGGAGCACTAGATAGATAAAGCTATAGAATAATACTAGTAATAATAGGCTAAGGTAACTATGCAAGCAGAACTATAATAGTATAAAGAAAAAGTATAGTCTATATAGAAGGAGAAACGCTAGAGCGCATAATATAGCTAGAGCAATACTCTACTAAGTTATCTAGATAACTAGTAGAACCTATAATATAGAATTATATTATAGAGTTTATATACGCATAACTAGTGTGCAGTATATTATTTAGATAAAATTAGAGCAAGCTATTTCCTATATAGGTTTACCTAGTGCACTAACTAAGCTTATAACTGTATAGATAAAACTTGCCCTAAGCATCTTTAGGATAAATAAACTAGCAGCTACTTTCTAAATCTTAATAACCCTAACGTAGTAGTACAGATACAGTTAGTAGTTAATAGAAGCTACTATAATTAAGATTAGTATACTTACCTTAACTCTAAATATATAAAGCACGCTAATATAAAAGTACTCTATAGATATAGAGATTAGACTTTTTTAGGGAAATATCTAGCCCTAGGATTAAAGGATAATTTATTTATTTAGTTAACCCTGTAGGACTTATTAAGCTCCTAGTAGAGCTAAACAGACTCTGCCTAAAGGTAATAATTAACTCTAGTTATTAAGGAAACTTTGTATCTACGCGCATAGCAACCTTAGCTAGACTAAAGTTACTAAGGAAATAAAGTCCTTACCTTATAAATATTATTAATAGTAAGAATATACTAGGCTAACCTATAATTAACTAGGAGGTTAAAGGGTTAAAGCTAAGAGTCTAGAATTACTAGGAAACTATAAACCTGTAAGGATCTAAGTAGCTATAATATAAAGCAGCTAGTATTAGAATGTAAGGTTAGTTCTTAAGTATAAATGTTAGAGGAACGTAGACAGGAGGTACTTAGTACTAAGATAGTAAGAGTGCGCTTCTATAAAGAGTATTAAGAAGGTTAAGTAGTAAGAATAATGTATTGCTTCCTATTTAGTAAGGTTAAACATAATAAACTATAAGGGTTTATTACCTACAACTATATACTATACTATATAAGAGTTAATTAGTATAATTAGTATAATTAGTACTACTAAGCAAGCTAAGTAACTAATTACTAAGCATTGTCACGTGACCTTATTATTCTGCTTAGTATACTATCTCTTCTAGGGTTTAGCAGTTCTAGTAGGATCCTTGTAATGCAGGTCTGCAGAGCGAGATTATAATACTATCCCCCTTTTCCTCTAGTGCTGTCCTTAGTGCTATTATATATAACGCAGATAATATCTAGTCCCTTATCTAACTAGTTTTATAATACCTGAATAACTCTAAGTGTCTAGCACTATTTATTATTAATATCTTTATAACTTTATTAAATCCTTTAGTAAAACTATAGTTTAGAAGTATATAACTTACATTAAGCATAACTAGGTGTACAAGGTCTACATCTATTTAGGAAAATGTAGCAAGTGCTTATATTATAGCTAGTAGTGTAATATAAAGGTTATAGAGTTAGAGTTTAAATAGCTAGTTATAGAGAAGGAAAAGCTATAGAAGTAGATAAAAGAATTATAAGAAGCGCAGGAAGTAGTAATAAAGGCGTATAAGAAAGCATTAGAGGAGCTTTATATAGCTTAGGCTTGTAAAGAGCAGTTACGCTAGCAGATAGATCTAATTAATTATTAGGTAGAAGAAGTAATAGCTATAGAGGAACAAGATATTAAGGAGTAAGAGGTAGTAGAGGCTCTATTACGAGAGAATGCTTCTAATGCATTTAGTTTTAGCCTTTCTCCTAGTACCTAGGGTGCCTTTAAGGGCTATCCTTTAGGGTTCTAGGAGACTTTAGGTTCTAGCCTTAATAAGTTATTAGGTGCTCTATTTAATACTATATTAATAACTATTAATAATTTATAAGGTTTATTTCTAGTTCCTATATATTTTCTAAGTTAGGGTATCCTAACTACTTAACTAGGTATTCCTTATTACCTTAGATTCCTTAGTGTGTTATTATTTTTTTAACTTTAAACTTATTTTCTTCTTAAGGTTTATAATAGAAAGTTATTTATAATAGAGTTAAAGGGTTAGCATATTCTAATATCTTAATGTAGAATCTAGGATATATTCTAGCATTAGGTAGAAGGTTAAGTATGTACGTAACTAGTCCCTTCTAGTTCTTAATTAAAAATAGTCTAACTTTAATATAATCTAAACCTTTATTCAGTTCTATTATGTGTAGATTCTTTATAAGAAGATATACTTTATCCCCCTTTTTTAGCTAAGGTGCTATTTTTCTCTTTTTATTAATATATAAAATGCTATTATATTAAGTAGTCTTAAGCACTTAGCTTATTTATTTATAAACCTTCTTTAGTTCTTTAGCTATAATTATAGCTACTTCTATTTTTAGTAATAGTAGTGTCCTTATAAACAGGTTTAGGTGTTTTCTATAATTAGCAAAGTATAGTGATTTTCCTGTAGATTCTAATACTTTGTTATTATAGGCTAATTGCGCGGCAGGCAATAGTAAAACCTAATTATCTTGTTATTAGTTTACATATATCTGTAGGTAGGCCTTTATAGTATAGTTTATTCTTTCTGTTTGTTTATTAGTTTCTAGGTGCCATGTAGTAGATAGCTTTCTGTATGTTCTAATGATAGTAAGGAGCGTAGTCTAAAAATTAGATACGAAGAGCTTGTCTCTGTTGCTAATAATTAATTTTAGGATTCTATAGTATCTAATAATTTAATTATAGAAGATGTAAGCTAGCTGTACTGCTATAAAGTCTTTTCTAAATAGTATGTACTCTGCTCCTTTTATAAATCTATTAATTACTAGCATTATTATATTATATGCAAATCCTGTTACTAGATCTCTTAATAGTAGTAGGTCTGTTACAAAGTCTATAGAGATGTCTTCCTAAGGTACTATAGGCAGCTTAAGTGCTTGCATCTTACTATAGGATGCGTAGGTACTATGTTTATTCTTCTAACAGTCTGTACATTTCTTAATAAACTTAGTAACCTTTTCTTTTATATTACTAAACTAGTAGTTCTTTAAGATAAGTTCTATTATTCTTTAAATACTAGGATAACTATGTATAGGGTTATTATAGTAGCTTTAGATAACTACTTCTTAAAGTTCTTCTAGTACTTTAGGTACAATAGTAAGTACTATACTAATTAATCTAGCAGGTCCTAGTAATCTATCTAGATTAACTTTAAGGATTATATTATTAATAATATTCTTTATTCTAGTAATGTTAGTTTATTAACTAAGTGCATCTACTCTACTATTATCTTTTCCTAGTCTATAAATAATCTTACACTTATATTAACCTAAGAGTTCTACCTATTATACTTATCTTTAATTAAGGGTTTTAGTTATTATAAAGTTTACTAAGTTCTTATAGTTTGTATAGACTTTAAGGTCTAAGTAGCTTTCTATATAGATCCTCTAATACTAAAATATATTTACTATAGCTATTAATTCTTTATTATATATATTATAATTTTCTTTAGGTGCTGTAAATTTCCTAGAATAGTACGCAATAGGGTGCTATTTGCTATCTTATAGCTATTTTGCAGCTACACCTACTATAAGGTCTAAAGTATCTGTCTTAAAGTGTAATAATTCTCTACTTTAAAAGGGTACTAACACTAGTAGTGCTATACATACTTCTTTTAAGTTATTAAATGCCTCCTCTTATTCCTTCTTCTATTCCTAAGCTTATTCTTTTCTCATAAGCTTTATTAGTAGGAGTGCTTTCTTAGAGAAGTCCTAGATAAATTATTAATTAAAGTTAACAAATCCTAAAAATAACTAGATATCTTTAATAGTCTTTAGTATAGGCTATTTCTTAACTACCTTAATCTTATCTTTACTTATCTTAACTCTATAGATACTAACTATGCATCCTAGGAACTCTACTTCTTCTTTATAAAATTTGTATTTATTAGGTTTAAGATATGAGTTATACTAGCTAAGAGTAGTTAGAACTTTCCTTACATGCTTAATGTGTTCCTAGGGGTTACTTAAATACGTAAGGATATTATTAAGGTATATAATAATAAATATATCTAAGTATTCTCTTAATATATTATTAATAAGTACTTAATATATTACTAGGGCGTTAGTAAGACTAAATAGTATTACTATATACTTATAGTGTCTATAGTATATTCTAAATACTATCTTCTATTCCTTACCTACCTTTATACATATAAGGTTATATACACCTCTTAAATCTAATACTATAAAGATCTTTATATAGGCTAATTAATCCCTTAACTCTAAGATATTAGGTAGTAGGTATTAATTCTTAATTATTATATTATTAAGTTTCTAGTAGTTAATATATAATTGTAGCTTGCTATTCTTCTTTAGTATAAAGAGAATTAGGAAGCCTGCTAGGGATTCTAATAGTCTTATAAATCCTTTCTTAAGATTTATCCTAATATAATCGTATAGCGTTTTAAGTTCTTTTTCTAATAGTCTGTATATTAGTCTAAAAGTTAGTTACTTCCCTTCCTATAGGATAATCTTATAATCCTAGGGCTTATGCTTAGGTAATATAGCTGCACTTATCTCTTCTTAAAAGAGTAACTTGAATTCTTTATACTTAGTAGGGATCTTAGGAGTTACGCGTTTCTCTAATACTCTTACTTGTTAACCTAGTAGACTCTTATTACTATCTATAGAGTTAGACCCTTATTTTATAAGGACATCCTTGTATAAAGTAATATAACTAATTATCTTCTTATTTACTATTAATTACTACTAATACGTAGGTAGGCTTATAGTTATGTTATCCCTACAGCACTTAAATTAGAGTTTCTTTAACTTCTAGTTAATTTATAGGTTATACTCTATTAGCTAAGGTAAACCTAGTACCAAGTTATGTAACATGTTATCTAACACGTCTAGGTCTATAGTTTCCTAGTAATTTTAGACTTTTAGCTTTAACCTTTTAACCTCCTAGTTAATTGTTAGTTAGCCTAGCATATTTTTGCTGTTAATAACATTTACAGAGTAAGGGCTTTATTTCCTTAGTAACTTTAGTCTAGCTAAGGTTGCTATGCGCGTGGATATAAAGTTTCCTTAATAACTAGAGTTAATTATTACCTTTAGGTAGAGTCTATTTAGCTCTACTAGGAGCTTAATAAGTCCTGTAGGGTTAGCTAAATAAATAGATTATCCTTTAATCCTAGGGCTAGATATTTCCCTAAAAAAGTCTAATCTCTATATCTATAGAGTGCTTTTATATTAGTATACTTTTAATATTTAGAGTTAAGGCAGGTATGCTAATCTTAGTTATAATAACTTCTATTAACTACTAACTACATCTGTATTACTATATTAGGGTTATTAAGATTTAGAAAGTAGCTACTAGTTTATTTATCCTAAAGGTGCTTAGGGCAAGTCTTATCTATATAGTTATAGGCTTAGTAAGTGCACTAGGTAAACCTATGTAGGAAGTAGCTTACTCTAATTTTATCTAAATAATATACTACACACTAGTTATATATACATAAACTCTAGGATATAATTCTATATTAAGAATTCTAATAGTTTTTATGCAGATTGTACTTTCTTTCTATACTATTCTATTTCTGCCTGCGTAGTTACATTAGCCTATTATTGCTAGTATTATTCTATAGCTTTATCTATCTAGTGCTCCTCCTATTCCTCTTAAGGTAGTAACTGCTAGTATTCTTTATAAGTAAGTTGTTCCTTAAGTTCTTCTTAAATATTAGCTAAGGCAGCTTTAGCACTAGCTATTTATTTAAGGTTTCCTAACTTTCTTAACTCTTATATTACCTATAGGACACTCTAGGTAGCACCTCTAGCTTACTCTTAGAGTTCCTTCTAGTTTTTAATAAGATAGGTCTAGATTTCCTATATTTCCTAGTATATTTATTAAATAGTATTATAGTGCTTCTTCTATTATATGTTATATGTAAAAGGTAAGGCTTTTTAGTACCTAGACTTAAACCTTTCTACCTTCTTATCCTTAGTAAGGTATCCTATAGTAGAATTATACTTATTAGTATCTAAGGTTTCTTACTAAAGTATGCCTTTCTTAGCTTATATTAATTCTTCTTTTTAGTTAAGTACCTATATTAATATATTATAATTATTACCTTTCTTAAGGGCATTAATATTCTCCTAGAGAGATTCTTCTAATATATCTATTTATACTTTTAGGCTTATTTAGTTATATTTCTTATAGTAAGCTACTTTTTTAGTCTAATAGAGGTTTTATTTAACGTTAATAATTTATTATTCTAATATCTTTTTCTTAACAAGTTAATACTCTAATTCTTCTACTAGTTTGTATATATTAGATTAGTATTTCTTTAATTATATATATTAGTTAACTTAATCTATCCTTTCTTAGGCCTATTTTAATACATTAAGCATTATTTCTTCCTTAGGGTTCTTAAGTTTAGATTTAGATAGCTTAATTAGAGCTTCCTTCTAGTTATAGTATTTAAGTATTTCTAAGGGGTTAGTTAAGACTTTAGGAATAGGCATTATCCTATCTATTATATTTAGTTTAGTAAGTAAGTTAAGCATAGTCTACTTATTATCTATAGTCTCCTAAGGAGTCCTGCAGCTAACTATATTAATTTAGTAAATAACTTTATTTTTAGATCTATAGTCCTTAATTATATAGCCTTCTTTACTATAAGCATAGCAGGTAATTATTTTCTTATTATTAAACTACTTTTTTCTATAATTCTTCTTAAGCTTATCTTTAACTATATTATTAATATATATTAGCTTATAGCTATATATTTAGTAAACACCCTAAGGTTAGGGTTTATATAGTTATTATTATTACCCTTAGTTAGGTTAAGTCCTTTAATAATGTCTTAGGTTAGTATCCTATATAGGTACCCTAGAATAGCTTTATTCTTTAAGTGCAAGCTTATAGAGTTTATTATTAAGATAAATAGTCTCTTTAATTAAGCTATTAAGGGAGTTAATATAGTAACTAGTTCTTATAAACTTAGCTTATATAGCTAGCTTAAGCCCCTAGTAGTATATATATATTAGTGCCTAATTATCTTATTAAAAATATTCCTTGCACTAATAGAATTAGGTTATATAGTCTATAGTAGAATAAGTTTATTAAAGATTCTGTATCTTTTATTCTATAATAACTAATTCCTTAATTAGTAAGAAGACTTATTTAATTTTAGCTTTAAATAAGTCCTACTTCTCTATTAGTTCTACATTTTCCTTATTAATAATATTATTATCTATATATCTTCTAATAAAGGGAGTAATCTACTTCTTAGTATCTCCTTGCATGTAGGTAGATGCTAGTATAACCTAGTTATCTTTAGTAATACAGTTATCTTTAATATAGAAGTATTAGTCCTATTAGAGTAGCTAGGATTTAAGCTTAGCTCTGTACCTATAGTAGAGGTTAGGTTAGGTGCCTTAAATACTACTACCTCTAGACTAGGAGGACTTAGGAGTGTCTATATTTATATTACTTATATTTAAGGTATTTAAAGTATAAGGATCTAAGTAGCTATAATATAAAGCAGCTAGTGTTAGAATATAAAGGTTAGTTCTTAAGTATAAATATTAGAGGAACGTAGATAGGAGGTACTTAGTACTAAGATAGTAAGAGTGCGCTTCTATAAAGAGTATTAAGAAAGTTAAGTAGTAAGAATAATGTATTACTTCCTGTTTAGTAAGGTTAAATATAATAAGCTATAAGAGCTTATTACCTAAGATTATATATATAATAATCCTAATATCCTATTATCTTATAGAGTCCTACATTATCCTATACATAGTACTCTATAGGATTATATAGGACATTATAGGACATTATAGGACACACGTAATACTATCTTATGCTAATCTTCTACTAAGTATATAGGATCACGTGTCCTATAGGGTAGTATTATCTATTAGTCCTAATATGCTAACCTTCTTGCTAACAGTCTTAAGGTGATCCTTATAATCACTTTGCTACTTAGACTACTATGCCCCTTTTATTAGGTTTATAACAATATAGAGACTCTATATATACTAGTTTAGAGGCCTTTTAGAGGCTACTATAGATACTATCTAACCTCTTCCTTAAATATTACTATATAGTCCTATAATATTAAAGTTAACCTAAGAGGTAATCTTAAATAGGCTCTAAATAGGGTCTAATAGGAGTCTATTAGGAATAGGCCTTAAATCCTCTATTTCTTATACCCTAGGGATAACAATACAAGATGTAGTTATTACATAGGCATTATAAAACTAGTTAGATAAAAGACTAGATATTACTTGCATTATATATAATAGCACTAAGAATAGCACTAGAGTAAGAGGGGGATAGTATTATAATCTTACCCTGTAGACCTGTGTTATAAAGGCTATACTAGAACTACTAAACCCTACTAGGGATAGTATACTAAGTAGAAGAATAGGTCACGTAATAATACTTAGTAATTAGTTACTTAGCTTGCTTAGTAGTACTAATTATACTAATTATACTAATTAATTCTTATATAGTATAGTATATAGTAAAGATAATAGACTCTTATAGTATATTATATTTAACTTACCTAAATAATAGGAAGTAATATATTATTCTTACTACTTAACCTTCTTAATACTCTTTATAGAAGCGCACTCTTACTATCTTAGTACTAAGTACCTCCTGTCTACGTTTAACATTTATACTTAAGAACTAACCTTCTGTTCTAATACTGTCAGGACTTGGCGTTTTAGAGCACAGGCAGCAGCTAAGCAACCTAGCGCGTAGAAGGACTATATAAACTAGGGCAGAATCACTGTAAGGAAGACAGTGATTCGTCTCTGTAACAAGCAATGCACCCTCCTACCCTCTAACTACTCTAAGTGCCTATCCTACCTCTGTCCACACCCTACACCCTTATATTTAAATCACTCTCCCTATGATAGACTAGTAGTACATTATCTGTAGCCATAAGTTGTCTATACACCCACTCTACCTAACCTAATACTAAAAGCAAGGAATTAACCCTTTAGCTACCTTTTAACACATAATTAAGGTTAGGCAGAGCTTAGGAACCTCTTAAAGAGTCTCCTAAAATAACTTAAGGCTAGGATAGATAAAGAGATGTAGAGGGGGAGAATACAAACTTAAATTAAGCGCAAATACCTAATAAGAGCCTAGAGTAGCTATAAGTAAGCTATACTAGCCTACTTAAGCCTAATTAAGAGTAGGAACTCTAAGAACTGCGCGCATAGTTAAAGGATGCAATAGCTAGGGAGGAACTGCAGTCCCTCTAAGCACTTTAGGCTAGATATAAGGCAGGCAACGTTACTGCAGTACTTGCTACCTCTACTAACTAAGGGCTAGCTTTAATATATCCTTACATGCTATTAGGATCTCTTCTATAACTAGAACCCCTAAAGTAGTTTATAAAGTATAATCACGCAGAGTTTAACTATTAGGAAAGAGACTATAAAGGTGTTACAAGTAACAAAGGCAAGATTAGAAGGGGAGTGGAAGGTCTACGACTCCTGCGGCCAAAGGGCTAGAGTGACGTGGTTAGCATAAGCTTGCCTGATGATCACATGACTTGCTATTACGCTAAGGACTAACATTAGGAGATAGCACCTAGGGGACTAATAGCAAGGCATTATAGCTATCACTCACATTAGTAATAGCAGTGAGGACGCTAATAGCAGCGTAGATTGCAACTGGCATATAAGGATAGAAAGGTTTTATTATTACGCTCATTGTAGTTAACTTAAATAGTTTATCTCCTATACAGATTGAACTTGTTATCTTAGCAATAAGATTAAATTATCTTTCTTAAATACTCTTGCCCTACGCCTTCGTATCGCTAGATAACTTCCACGCAAGGTCTTATACCTTCCTACTTACCTATCACCCCTTTAGACTAGGATAGAGCAGTATACCCCCTCTGTGTAACACTTTAACTACCTATAGATACGAAGGAAGTATTTAACAAGACTTGTCTAATATTAAAAATGTCTCAAGCAGGACTATTAACTTAGCAGTACCCTCTAGCCATAGACTCTATAGACCTAGAGAGGAGCGACAACGGATCTAATAATGAGGAGGACCCATCTCCTGCCCTTATTAGAGAACTTTAATAATAAGCAATAGCCTAGGCATAACAAATAGCTGCACTTCAAGATCTAGTGATGCGTTTATCCTAGTAAGTGACAGCCACGCCTAATAAGCGGCCACGCGTTAAACCTAAGATGCCTAACCTAGAGAAATACAACAGCAGAAGAGCAGAACTTTACACCTTCCTAACAAACATTAACCTATACTGCGCCTACAACAACGTGCTAACGTAGGAAGAGAAAATCCTTACAGCAGGATTGCATATAAAGGGGCGAGCAGCTGCCTAGATATAACCCTATATAGAAGATTACCTTTAGCACGTTACTACTAAGGGTAGCAAGCTAGAAACTTAAAAGGTATTTTAAGATTAGGATAGCTTTAAGGAGGAGCTGGGACAGATCTTTGGGGAAGTGGACGTAAAGAACTAGGCAGAAAGAGCGTTAACTTGCCTAAAGCAGACCAAGTTAGTATTAACCTACATAGTAGAGTTTGAACAGCTACGTGCCTAAATTAACTAGGATGACGCGGCGCTCTATATGGTATACAAGAATAGCCTAAAGGAATCTGTTAAGGACGGACTAGTATATTATAAGAAACCTAAAGACCTACACACGTTAATCTAGCTAGCAACGCAGATTAATAACTACCTCTAGGATAGAGCTTAACAAAAGAAGGAAACCTTCGTTCCCTAGGTAAACGTGAAGAAAGGACAGGCCCCCTAAGTAGATAGGGAGGGAGACATCATCATGACTAGTAAAACCTAGGAAAAAAGGGATTAAAAACCTAGGGACAGATTATCCTAGGAAGAACGCTAGAAGTGTTATAAGAAGAGAGCATGCCTCTAATGCAGTAAAGTAGGACACTTCTGCAGAGACTGCCCTTACAATAAATTAGGGAAATAAGGGACTATTAGTATTAGGATAATAAGATAAGGAACCCCTTATCCCTAAACAACCAAGTCTAACAGCAACAAGGTGCTATACGAAGAATCTCGCCTACTAAAAAATAAAGAATACCTGCTAGTACCTTAGGCTATGGAAGCCCTAGACGTAGTAAGCTAAGATGATAGCAGACCTGTTAGCTAGACAGTCACTAGCACAGAAGTTTAGCAGCAACTCTAGTAGAAAAAATACTAGATCTGCAGACATAAGGAACACATGGCTAAGGATTGCACCTATATAGGGAACATTGCTATTACAGGACTAAGAGCTAAAGAGACTGCATATTAAGCAGTTCACAAACAACTATACTTTAAGGATAAAGATAATAAGGGCAAGGAACTAAAGCCTAAGGCAGACTAGAGGTCCCCTAAACATTAAACCTTACACTAGACAAAATGCAAGCTACAATGCTGCTTCTATAAAGGATAACGCAAGACCGCTAGATGGCGTGTAGATAATAAATAGTACAGAATACTCTAGGATAAAGAATGTTAGCTAGAAGTATGCCCTACGCATGGAAAGAACCTAACTTTAGAAGGAGAACTCTAACAACATGCGTTGATAAGCTAGACATCCTGTTATGAAGATTAGTGTAGAATACACTATAATGCTAAAATTAGCGCAGGATGGTTCCTAAGCAGGTGCTTAGGAAAAGGATAGTTAAAAAACTAGGATGCTGCTAGGGACAGGGTCACGCTAGCATAGGCAGTCCTAAAACAACCCTCTATAATGTATAGAACCTAGAACTATAGGACCTTAAGCTAAGGGTAGAGGTTGCTGTACACGGACGCACAATAGTAGCAATTATTAATAGTAGTGCTACTTAGATAGTTATCTTACTACAAGTGGTGGAGAAGTTTAACATACTACACTAAGCTAAGAAACGGCTAGTATAAGTGGTATTAGCTAACAACAACCCTATGACGTATAGAGGAGGTCTAATGAGGCTTAAAACAGAACTAGTAACGCTAGAAGCAGCTAGGATAAAAGACAAAACATACATTAACATTATAGATCTTAGAGAAGAAGACATATTAATAGGCTATAACTAGTTAAGTAAACACAACCTAACTATTAATTAGTAAACAAAAGTAATACGCAGCTAAGAACCTGTGCATAAGGTTGCTGGCGTATAATAAAACTACCTAAATATCTAGAGCTTACCTATAGTAGGGAGGATAGGCAGGATTTTACCTTATAAGATTGTAAGAATCTATAAGAAGGACCCTTAGAAAGTAGGAGTTATATAGATAAGACAGGTTGCAACTATAATAGAAGGACCCTTACTACTAGAGATACTAAAGGAATACTAAATAAATAAGTTTAGAGAACTGTTTAAAGAAAATAAAGCTACAGACTTAGTAGACTATTAGGATTAGGATTACAAGATTATCCTAGAAGAAGGAGCTAAGTTACGCCTAGGACTAATGTACCCTATAGCGCCTAAGCACGACACTAAGCTGCAGGACTACATCTAGAAGAATCTGCGAAAAGGATTTATTTAACTAGGATTAGGCCTAATAGCCTTACCTATACTATTTATAAAGAAACCTAATAGGAAGTAGCAACTATGTGTTAACTACAGAGGGTTAAACAATGTTACTAGAAAAAATCAGTACCTCCTACTATTAATCATGGAACTTATAGATTAGCTCCAAGGAGCTTAATGGTTTACAAAGTTTAATATAAGAGAAGGATTCTACTATATTAGGATTAAGGAAGGCTAAGAATAGATAATAGCGTTTAAAACAAAATATAGACTCTTTAAGTATATAGTTATGCTATTTAGATTAATAAATGCGCTAGTAACCTTTTAATTAGTTATTAATAACGCGCTCTATAAGTACCTTGGAATCTTTGTAACAGCGTACCTAGATAATATACTAGTATACTCTAGGGGATTGCTTAAAGAACATGTTAAACATGTTAAGAAAGTGCTTAGGAAGCTTAAGGAATACAAGCTATACTTATAGCCTAGGAAATGCAAATTCTATGTTAAGGAGACAGAATACCTAGGCTTTATAATATCTACTAAGGGAGTAAAGATAAACCTAAAGAAGATAGCAGCTATATAAGAATAGCTAAAACCTAAAACAGTTAAAGATGTGCAGTCCTTTCTAGGATTTGCTAACTACTACTAGAGGTTTATTAAGGATTACTTAAAAATCACTACGCCTCTCTTAGATATTACAAAGAAAGACACAGGATTCTACTAGAATAAGGAACATTAAGAGGCTTTTAATTAGATTAAGCAGATATTCCTTAAAGCGCCTGTACTAGAGATGTATAACCTAAAACAAGAAATAAGAGTTAAGATAGACGCGTCTAACTACGCACTTAGAGCTGTATTAACGCAGCAGTGCCTAGACAAGAAATAGAGACTAGTGTTCTACTATTCTAGGAAGTTCTTAGGAGTAGAACGCAATTATAATGTTTACAATAAGGAACTACTAGGAGTAGTTAATGCCTTTAAATAATAGGAAGTCTACCTGTTAGGACTCCTAAACTAGATTAAGGTCTTCTTAGATTATAAGAACCTGTTAACGTTTATAACTACAAAGAAGCTTAATTAATAACAAGTCTAATAGGCTAAGCTGCTAGCTTAGTTTAACTTTAAAATAACACATTGCGCTAGAACGCTTAATAGAGTAGTAGATGCCTTAAGTTGCTATTCTAACTTAAAGGGAAAAGACTATAAAGAACCACACGATGTTATGTTTAGGAAGACACCTAATAGTAGTCTGCGTTATAACTAGCTAGAACTAGCTAGGATAGCTAAGGTAGCCGTGTAGGTGCAATCGCTTTAACAAGTTTAGCAGTAGAAGGCAGCTAGCTAGCAGTTTAAGCCTAAGGGAAACGGCTCTAATAAACTGCTATAAAACAAAAAGGAGTATAGAGAGATAATTCAAGGCTTTTAAACATACGTACCCCTACACATAAGATCAAGTCTTATACAAGAACTATATAAGTCCCTAGAATATAGATATGCATCTACTAAAGAAATAGTTAGATAACTAGCTAAGGTGTTTGCTATACTACGCTTGCGAGTATAGGTACAGGAAATACTAGGTAACTGTTTAGCTTGTTACTAGAACAAGCCTAAGAGATATAAGCCCTACAGCCTGCTGCAGCCCTTAGAGCTACCTAAGAGACTATAGACTAGTGTTACAATAGACTTTATAGTAAAGCTCCTAAAATTAATAGAACCTAGATCTGCCTAACTATGTGACACAATATTAGTAATTGTTTGTTAATTAACTAAGGCAGCGAAATTCATACTAATAGAAGAATTAATAACTACAGAAGAATGCGCCTACAAAGTTACTAGAGCACTAGTCTTAGAGTATAGATTGCCTAAGGAAATTATTATAGACAGAGACAAGCTATTTACGTCTAAGTATTAGGACACGTTCATGGCTAAACTAGGAGTAAAGAAGAAACTATTAACTAGTTTTCACCCTAAAACAGATGGATAAACCAAGCAAATAAACTAGACCCTAGAACAGTACTTACGCATGTACACTAATAAGCTGCAGGATAACTAGGTTAAACTCCTAATAATAGCGCAGTTAGCCTATAACAGTACTTAGTCTGTGATAATAAAATATTTACTGCACTACGCGAACTACAGGTATAAGCCAAGCGCTTACTAAGACCTAAAAGATATTCTAAGCATTTTAGCTAGAGCAGAAGATAAAGCTCGCCTTATGCTAGAATTACACAAAGAATTAAGCAAGAATATAGCTTAGAGGAACCTTATAACATCTAAAGCTGCGAATAAGCAAAGGATTAAGGGACTAACCTTTAAGAAGGGGGATAAAGTCTTCTTGTTATAATAAAACCTAAAGACTAAGAGGCTATGTAGGAAATTAGACAATCTATAAATCAGACTATTTAAGATCCTTAAGTAAAAAGGACTAGTTAATTTCAAGTTACAGCTACTTACTAGCATGCGCATCTACCCTACATTCTATAAAAAGCTATTAGAACTAGCACTACTAGAAGCTAAGCTAGCGACTAATGTTAAGCTTAAGGGCGACGAGTACAAGGTTAAGGAAATTAAGGACCTGCAGAAAGACAGTTGTTAGTAGAAATACTTAGTCAAGTGGCGCGGATAGCTAGAAAGCTAGAGCACTTAGGAACTAAGAGAAAACCTTACGCACTGCAAGGAACTGGTACAGAAGTACCACCAACGAAATCCGGGAGAAGAACGGGAGGTATCCCGTCCGGAAGAAAGAAATCAAAAAAAGGGTCGAAAGGGTCAGCCTGCAGCCAGCCCAAATCAGCCGACGATTCGGATAGCGGCGGTGCAGCAAGAAGTTCCGTACCCGGGGCCGTTTCCCCCTCAGCTTCTTTTGCCTGATCTTGAAGGTTTAGGATGGCAAGATCTTAATTAGAGAATAATTACTCTTACTCCTTAACCTCTAGGAGTTCCTAATAAATATAAGCAGCGTCCTCCTTAATATAAGCGAGTTCAAGACGCTTCGCACGTTTCTCCTGCTAAACTTTCTCCTAATCTTCCTTAGGAACAAACAGACTGCACTCTACTGCTATAGAGATGCACCTAGCACACTAACCTATAGTAGTGTCTATAAAATACTAAAGATTCTTCTTATTACAACGCTTATAGTAGAACAGCATCTCTAAACTCTTCTTGTAAACCTAAGCAGCACGCGCACAACATTTCTTAGTTAAAGTTAGTTTATAAGATTAGTAAGGTTAAACAGCTTTTAGTATAGTTAGGGAAGTAGGGAGGAAGAGGAGCATATAACATAACAGGGCAGCTAAAGCCCTATATACTAACTATTATAGGATACGTAGAGTAGAGTAATAATTACCTAAGGTATTAGGATAATAACCCTAAGAGGGGGGGTAATGTTACAAGTAATAAAGGCAAGATTAGAAGGGGAGTAGAAGGTCCACGACTCCTGCAGCTAAAGGGCTAGAGTAACGTAGTTAGCACAAGCTTACCTAATGATCACGTGACTTGCTATTATGCCAAGGACTAACATTAGGAGATAGCACCTAGGGGACTAATAGCAAGGCATTATAGCTATCACTCGCATTAGTAATAGCAGTAAGGACGCTAATAGCAGCGTAGATTGCAACTAGCATATAAGGATAGAAAGGTTTTATTATTACGCTTATTATAGTTAACTTAAATAGTTTATCTCCTATATAGATTGAACTTGTTATCTTAGCAATAAGATTGAATTGTCTTTCTTGAATACTCTTGCCCCACGCCTTCGTATCGCTAGACAACTTCCGCGCGAGGTCTTATACCTTCCTACTCACCTATTACCCCTTTAGACTAGGATAGAGCAGTATACCCCCTCCGTGTAACAAAAGGGTATTTTACCTACTTACCTATAAATTTCTAAATAGAGTAATAGAAGATTAACTTTAGGATTATATATGTCTCTAACCCCTTATAGACACTATAGGAGTTAAATTATCTTGCTAACACAGCCTCCTTACCTAGTTAGGCACCTATATAGCTAGCCCTAAAAACAGTTATGCTTAACTCTATAGGTACCTCCTAGGAGTAAAGAAAACTAGCCTATAAAAAACTTAAGGCTTGTAGATAGCAAGTAGTATAGTTACTAATAGATCTTCTAGACTATATGCGCCTATTATAGGAAGAACTAGGATCCTCTATAACCCTAGATATGCAAATTCTAGAGTACAGCGCAGCACTATGCTAGGACATCTAAGCTAAGTTAGAAAGACTACTACTATCTATAAGAGATATAATCCTAAGGATAGAGGAATAAGCTAATATAGTATATTGCTATAAAACCTACATGCATAAATTTAAGAATAATCTATTTAAGATTAAGATAAACTAATAGCAAGAAAACTTAGACAGTTTTAAGGGGAACCTAAAGACTATTACGAACCTAATGAAAGGGGCACAGCAAGTCTAAGTAGCAAAGTGATTATAAGGATTACCTTGAGATAGTTAGTAAGAAGGTTAGCATATTAGGACTAATAGATAATGCTACCCTTTAGGGCACGTAATCCTACACGCTTGGTAGAAGATTAGCGTAAGATAATATCACGTGTGTCCTATAGTGTCCTACACAATCCTATAGAGTACTACGCTTAGGATAATATAGGATTCTGTAAGATAATAGGACATTAGGATTATTATATATATAATCTTAGGCAATAAGCTCCTATAGCTTATTGTGTTTAACTTACCTAAATAATAGGAAGTAATACATTGTTCTTACTACTTAACCTTCTTGATACTCTTTACAGAAGCGCCCTCTTACTGTCTTAGTACCAAGTACCCCTTGTCTACGTT
>MU006312.1:29129-39357 GCA_010093695.1 Plenodomus tracheiphilus IPT5
GTACTATTCTAGGAAATTTACAGCCCCTAAAGAAAATTACAACGTATACGATAAAGAATTAATAGCTGTAGTAGATGTATTTTAGTATTAGAGGATCTACGCAGAGAGCTACTTAGACCTTACAGTCTATATAGACTATAAGAACTTAGTAAACTTTATAATAACTAAAACCCTTAATTAAAGACAAGTATAATAGGTAGAGCTTTTAGGTTAATATAAGTTTAAGATTATCTACACACCTAGAAAAGATAATAGCAGAGTAGACGCGCTTAGTTAACGAACTAACATTGCTAGAACAAAGAACATCATTAATAATGCAATCCTTAAAGTTAACCTAGATAGATTATTAGGACCTGCTAGATCAATTGGCGCAGTACTTACTATTGCACCTAAAGTACTAGAAGAACTTTAGGAAGTAGTTATTTAAAGCTATTACGACGACCCTGTACATAGTTACCTAGGCATTTAAAGAATAATAGAACTTATCTTAAGGAACTACTAGTTTAGCAACATGAAAGAAAAGGTTGCTAAGTTTATTAGAAAATGTATAGGCTGTTAGAAGAATAAATATAGTACCCACGCACCTTATAGAGAGATGTAAGCACTTGAGTTGCCTATAGCACCTTAGGAAGACATCTCTATAGACTTTATAATAGACTTACTGCTGTCAAGAGATCTAGTAATAGGATTCGCATATGATGCAATTATGCTAGTAATTAATAGATTTACGAAAGGAGCAGAGTACGTACTATTTAGAAAAGACTTCACAGCAGTACAGCTAGCCTATGTCTTTTATGATTGAATTATTAGGCACTATAGAATTCTAAAATCAATTATTAGTGATAGAGATAAGCTCTTCACGTCTAACTTTTAGACTGCGCTTCTCGCTACTATTAGAACATAAAGAAAATTATCTACAGCCTTTTATCTAGAAATAGATAGATAAACAGAATGAACAAATTATACTATAAAAGCTTACCTAAGGATATATGTAAACTAACAATAGAATAATTAGGTTTTGCTATTGCCTGCTGCGCAATTAGCCTATAATAATAAAGTATTAGAATCTATAGGAAAATCACTATACTTTGCTAATTATAGAAAACACCTAAACCTGTTTACAAGGACACTACTATTACTAAAAACACAAGCAGCTATGCTTATGGCTAAAGAATTAAAGAAAGTTCACGAATGAATAAGCTAAGCGCTTAAGACTGCCTAACGTAACAGCATTTCACATGTTAATAAAAAGAGAAAAACAGCACCTTAGCAAAAAGAGGGGGATAAAGTGTATCTTCTTACGAAGAATCTACGCATAACATGACTAAATAAGGGTTTAGATTATGTTAAAGTTAGACTGTTTTTAATTAAGAACCAGAAGGGACTAGTTACGTACACACTTAACCTTCTACCTAACGCAAGAATATATCCTAGATTCTATATTAAAATGTTAGAATATGCTAACCCTTTAACTCTGTTACAAACAACATTCTATTATAAACCCTAGGAAGAAAATGAGTTTAAAGTTAAAAAAATAATAACACACTAAGGAACCTAAGGCAATAAGGAATACCTAGTCAAGTAGTTAGGATACCCTAACTTAGAAAACATATAGGAACTAGAAACGAACCTTATAAATTGTTAACAGTTGTTAATATGGTATCATGCGGAGCGACTAATAAGTTATTAAAACCTAGATTGCCTTCTAAAAGGGATGGCATGAATGCACTCTAGTTAAGCGCTAAGGTCCTAGGCATTATACTATCCTCTAGAAGAGTCACCTTGCGGTTAATCTCTTCCCTAGCCTCTAACGCTTTGATTTCCTCTACATACTTCCCTGACTCGTTAATCTATTACTGCTTATAACGCTTTAGTAATTTCTTTTATTTGCAAAGATAATCTTTCTTTCCCTGCGCCGCTAGTAATATGTCAAGCGCTGCTGCCTCTGCTACGTTAGCCTCTAATTCTTATTGTTCTAAGCGAGCAAGCTCCTTGTCTAGCTTTAAGAAATCTAGAAGAGGAACTTCTACTAGCACGCACGCCTTCACACTATTCCTATAACAATTTCTACATTCTTTCTTTAATAATAACATTTAACATACTAGACCCTTCTTTGCGCAATATTAATAGGCAACTATCGCGAGTTAACTAATACTATTTATGCGATTACTAACAGAATAATGATGAGCAGTACTGCAGGAAACTATTTGGTTAGTTTATAGGGACATGAAGATAGGAAGAGGGGGATAGTGTTACAAACCTAATGAAAGGGGCATAGCAAGTCTAAGTAGCAAAGTAATTATAGGGATTACCTTAAGACAGTTAGCAAGAAGGTTAGCATATTAGGACTAATAGATAATGCTACCCTGTAGGGCACGTAATCCTACACGCTTAGCAGAAGATCAGCGTAAAACAATATTACGTGTGTCCTATGGTGTCCTACATAATCCTATAGAGTACTACGCTTAGGATAATATAGGATTCTGTAAGATAATAGGATATTAGGATTGTTATATATATAATCTTAGGTAATAAGCTCCTATAGCTTATTGTGTTTAACTTACCTGAATAATAGGAAGCAATATATTGTTCTTACTACTTAACTTTCTTAATACTCTTTATAGAAGCGCCCTCTTACTATCTTAGTACCAAGTACCCCTTGTCTACGTTCCTCTAACATTCATACTCAAGAACTAACCTTTGCGTTCTAACACTAGCTGCTTTATATTATAGCTACTTAGATCCTTACAAAGACCTCTAAAAGGCTAAGATAGTAAGGAGCAGGCTATAATAGCCTAAAATAGGATAGATAACCCCTACCTATTTTACTAAACTATCTAATTGTATACTATAAGTGCAGGGAGCCTAGGCATAAATTATTTAAGTGCACTAATCCTATAAAGGCAGGTAGCAACCTAAGAGTTGCTAGACTAGGAAAAGAGAAGAGGTAGAAGACCTAAGCTCTTACCTTCTTGCCTATATTACTCTCTCTACAGAGAATAAGGAGCTAAGAACACTTTATAAGGTGCTTTACCTAAAGCTAATAAAGCTATTAATAGTAAAGATTAATGTAGGATCCTCTGTAGAGGTAGAAACCCTAATTAATAGAGGATTATAACTAAACCTTATCTTAAAGAACCTTATTAATAAACAAGGGTTATCTATTAAGCCTATCTCTAAGCTATTAGTAGAGGGGGTAGATAGATTAGAGATTCTAGTGTATAGTATTATAACTGTAGATGTAACTATAATAGATTCTTATAGGCGTAAGCAGACGCACTGTGTATCCTTTGTAGTTACTAATCTTAGGAGATACTAAGTATACCTTAGTCTCCCCTAGGTTAACGCTGCGCACCTAAAACTATGCTACGCTAGTAGGTGATTACTATTTTAAGGGTCTAAGGAAAAAGATGCAGGCATTTTCTAACAAGTAGCAGTTAAAGACGCTAAGGCGTTTAACTAAAGCATGCGTGACCTAAGAATAGACGTGTATACTTACCTAGTAAGTTTTATAGGCTAGACTAGCCTAGAATAACCTAGGGTAGCCTACTTGCCCCTGCAATATGTTAAGTTTATAGATATAGCCTTAGAAGATAATGTAAAAGGCTTAGCTAAGCACTCTTTATATAACCTAGCTATATAACTAACACTAGGAGTATAACTACCCTATTAGCTACTATATAACCTATTAGCTACTAAGTTAAAGGTACTATAGGCCTACCTAACAGAGTATATAGCAAGGGGATAGATTTAACAGTCTAAGTTATTAGTAGGGGCCCCTATACTCTTTATAAAGAAGAAGCATAGTAGCCTTAGGCTATGTATAGACTATAGGGGACTAAACAAAGTTACTATAAAAAATTGTTACTTACTACTATTAATATTAGAGTTACTAGAAAGATTAGCGTAAGCTAAGTTCTATACTAAACTTAATGTACAAGATGTATACTACTAAATCTATATTAGGGAGGGAGATAAGTAGAAGACTGCCTTTTATACAAGGTATAGTTATTTTAAGTATATAGTAATGCTGTTTAGCCTAATAAATACACCTACCTAATTCTAGGCCTATATAAATAAGGCTTTAGCAGGATTAGTTAATATAACCTGCATTATCTATCTTAACAATGTCTTAATCTTCTTAGACACTAAGGAGGAGTATGTAGCTTATGTTAAGGAGGTACTATAGTAGCTAAGGAAAGCTAAACTATTTATAAAGCTTTTAAAATGTAAATAGCATACCTAACGCACTAAGTACCTTAGGTATATAGTATCCCCTAAAGAAGTTAGTATTAACACTAATTAGGTTAAGACTATCTAAGAGTAGCTAAAACTATATACTATATAAGATATTAGGGTATTTATTAGCTTTATAAACTACTACTAACAGTTTATAGCTAGATTCTCTAAACTAGCGCTACCTCTAACTAAACTAACCTAGAAGAGGCTAGGCGCGGCTAGGGGTAGCTGCGCGCAGAGGAAGGAGGAAAGCTAGGGCATAGACCTTAGAAAAGAAGGCAAATAGGCTTTTTAGAAACTAAAAGACGCTTTCCTCTAAGTACTAATCCTTACTTATTTTAAAAGAGGAAGGGAAATATATATTAAAGTTAACACCTTAGGTAGTGTAATCTTAGGTATCCTAAGCTAGTTAGTGCTAAACTAGGACAGAACACCCTAATAGCAACTAATAGACTTTTATTTATGTAAATTAATCTAAGTAGAGTATAATTATAACATGTATAACTAGGAACTACTAGCAATAGTAAAAAGCCTAGAATACTAGCACTATTACCTTAAAGGACAGCACTTTAAAATGCTTACAGATTACTATAATCTAAAATAGTTTATAGAAATAAAGGTATTAAATTATAGATAAGTAAGATCTTACCTAGCTTTGTTAAAGTATAATTTTGTTATTACCTACTAGCTAGGTTCTACTAACCTAGCAGATAGACCCTCTAGGCGCCTAGACTACATAGCAGAAGCTTAGAAGCCTACTTAGAAGTATAATTAAGCCTTTGTATAGCTAATGCAAGATCTGCTATTTAGAAGTAATTTAGAAGGCGTAGTATTAATTAATTCTGTAATAACACGCTCTAGGAAGAACTAAGGTAGAGGAATAAATACTAGTTAGGAGCTAGCAGACTTCTACAAGGCTAAAGCTGCCCTCTAAAGGGAACTAGAAACCCTAGATAAAAGAGGAATTATAGATAAGGACTTAGAAGATTTATTTAAGTTATCTAAGGCTAAAGTAGGCTAGAATAACTTAATCTAAGCCTATATAAGTAAGAAGGGGCTAATTATGCTCTATACGCCTAAAGAAAAGTTAAAGGCACTTAAAGAATATTACTATAACCTACTAGCAGGCTATTTTAGTATATAGAAGATATAAGAGAAAGTGTCATGCTAATATATCTAGAAAGGAATAACTAAAGACATTGTAAACTACTATAATAACTGCTTGCAATACAAGAGATTAGTAGCAGCAAAACATAAACCTTATAGCCTTCTAGCCCTATTACTACCCCCTATATAGGCGTAGGAAGAAGTTACATTTAATTTTATTATAGAACTCCCTGCAAGCAAGTTTGCTAGGATAACGTATAACGCAATAATAGTAGTAGTATGCAGACTAACTAAAATAGCCTATTATGTCCTAGTATAGGCTAACTAGAATAGCATAGAGCTAGCCTAAGTATAGATAAGGGAGGTAGTCTATTTATATAGCGTCCTAGAACAAATTATCTTAGATAGAGGTCTACTAATGCGCGCTACTTACTAGATAATATTTAATTACTACTTAAACTTAAGAAGAGTACTTACTTCTACCTACTTTCTAGAGACAGATAGGTAAATAGAAAGGTAAAACTAAATACTAGAGTAGTACCTACAAATCTACTGCACGCTAGAATAGGATAACTAGGCCCTATAGATCTTAATAGTAGAATTTGCGTATAATAATAGCGTATATGTAACTATAGGGGTTACACCCTTCTAGGCAAACTATAGGGTAAACCTAAGGAGCGCAGACTAGCCTAAAATAGCCCTAGGCAAGGGGGAGTCCCCTATAGTAATAAATCTTGCTGTAAAGGTACTTAACCTATAAGTAGAATATAAAAGAAAGATTATAGCTAGTAACGCCTACTAAAAGGAGTACGCTAATAAGAAGCAGCTTCTAATCCCTTTTAAGGAGGGGGATAAAGTATTAGTATTAAACTACTATATTAGGTTAACTAGGCTAAAGAAGAAGCTAGATTAGAAATATATAGGACTAGGGACTATTATAACCTAGATTAGCCTATCTGCGTTTAAAGTAGACGTACCTAGCCTTAATAATTTTTACCTAGTGTTCTATGCGTTAGTGTATAAGGATCTAAGTAGCTGTAATATAAAGTAGCTAGTATTAGAACATAAGAGTTAGTTCTTAAGTATGAATGTTAGAGGAACGTAGACAAGGGGTACTTAGTACTAAGATAGTAAGAGTGCGCTTCTGTAAAGAGTATTAGGAAGGTTAAGTAGTAAGAATAATGTATTGCTTTCTATTATTCAGGTTAAACATAATAAGCTATAGGAGCTTATTGCCTAAGATTATATATATAATAATCCTAATGTCCTATTATCTTATAGAATCCTATATTATCCTAAGCGTAGTACTCTATAGGATTGTGTAGGACACTATAGGACACACGTGATACTGTCCTACGCTAATCTTCTGCTAAGCGTGTAGGATCACGTGCCCTATAGGGTAGCGTTATCTATTAGTCCTAATATGCTAACCTTCTTGCTAACTGTCTTAAGGTAATCCCTACAATTACTTTGCTACTTAGACTTGCTATGCCCCTTTCATTAGGTTTGTAATACTATCCCCCTCTTCCTATCTTTATATCCTTATAAACTAACTAAATGGTTTCCTATAGTACTGCTTATTATTATTCTGTTAGTAATTGTATAAACAGTATTAGTTAACTTATAATAGTTACCTATTAATATTGCGCAAAGAAGGGTCTAGTGTGTTAAATATTATTATTAAAGAAAGAATGTAGAAATTATTATAGAAATAGTGTAAAGGCGTGTGTACTAGTAGAAGTTCCTCTTCTAGATTTCTTAAAGCTAGATAAGGAGCTTGCTCGCTTAGAATAATAAGAATTAGAGGCTAATGCAGCAGAGGCAGCAGCGCTTAACGTATTGCTAGCAGCGCGTAGGAAGAAAGATTATCTTTATAAATAAAAGAAATTGTTAAAGCGTTATAAGCAGTAATAGATTAACGAGTTAGGGAAGTATGTGGAGGAGATTGAAGCGTTAGAGGCTAGGGAAGAGATTAACTGCAAAGTGACTCTTCTAGAGGATAGTATAATGCCTAGGACCTTAGCGCTTAACTAGAGTGCATTCATGCTGTCCCTTTTAGAAGGCAATCTAGGTTTTAATAACTTATTAGTCACTCTGCACAATACTGTGCTAATAACTATTAATAATTTATAAGGTTTATTTCTAGTTCCTATATGTTTTCTAAGTTAGGGTATCCTAACTACTTAACTAGGTATTCCTTATTGCCTTAGATTCCTTAGTATGTTATTATTTTTTTAACTTTAAACTTGTTTTCTTCCTAAGGTTTATAATAGAATGTTGTTTGTAACAGAGTTAAAGGGTTAGCATATTCTAACATCTTGATATAGAATCTAGGATATATTCTAGCGTTAGGTAGAAGGTTAAGTGTGTACGTAACTAGTCCCTTCTAGTTCTTAATTAAAAATAGTCTAACTTTAATGTAATCTAAACCCTTATTTAGTTGTGTTATGCATAGATTCTTTATAAGAAGATACACTTTATCCCCCTCCTTTAGCTAAGGTGCTGTTTTTCTCTTTTTATTAACATGTAAAATACTGTTATGTTAAGCAGTCTTAAGCGCTTAGCTTATTTATTTATAAACTTTCTTTAGTTCTTTAGCTATAAGCATAGCTGCTTCTGTTTTTAGTAATAGTAGTGTCCTTATAAACAGGTTTAGGTGTTTTCTATGATTAGCAAAGTATAGTAATTTTCCTATAGCTTCTAATACTTTGTTATTATAGGCTAATTGCGCAGCAGGCAATAGTAAAACCTAATTATCTTATTATTAGTTTACATACATCTATAGGTAGGCTTTTATAGTATAGTTTATTCTTTCTATTTACCTATTAGTTTCTAGGTGCTATGCAGTAGATAGCTTCCTGTATATTCTAATAATAGCAAGGAGCGTAGTCTAAAAGTTAGATATAAAGAGCTTATCTCTATTACTAATAATTAATTTTAGGATTCTGTAGTATCTAATAACTTAATTATAGAAGACGTAAGCTAGTTATACTGCTGTAAAGTCTTTTCTAAATAGTATATACTCTGCTGCTTTTATAAATTAATTAACTACTACTATGATTAAGTTGTAGATAAATCCTGTTACTAGATCTTTTAATAGCAGGAGCCCTGTTATAAAGTCTATAGAGATGTCTTCCTATAGTACTATAGGTAGCTTAAGTGCTTATATCTTGCTATAAGGTGCGTAGGTACTGTGTTTATTCTTCTAACAGTCTACACATTTTTAGATAAACTTAGTAACCTTTTCTTTTATGTTACTAAACTAGTAGTTTCTTAAGATAAGTTCTATTATTCCTTAAATGCCTAGGTAACTATGTACAGGGTTGTCGTGGTAGCTTTAAATAACTGCTTCCTAAAGTTCTTCTAGTACTTTAGATGCAATAGTAAGTACTACGCTAATTAATCTAGTGGGTCCTAGTAATCTATCTAGGTTAATTTTAAGGATTGCATTATTAATAATGTTCTTTATTCTAGTAATGTTAGTTTATTAACTAAGCGCATTAGCTCTGCTATTATCTTTTCCTAGTGTGTAGATGATTTTAAACTTATATTAACCTAAAAGCTCTGCCTATTATACTTGTCTTTAATTAAGGGTTTTAGTTATTATAAAGTTTACTAGGTTCTTATAGTTAGTGTAGACCTTAAGGTCTAAGCAGCCTTCTACATAGATCCTCTAATGCTAAAATACATCTACTATAGCTATTAATTCTTTATTATGTATATTGTAATTTTCTTTAGGTGCTGTAAATTTCCTAGAATAGTACGCGATAGGGTGCTATTTGCTATCTTATAGCTGTTTCGCGGCTGCACCTACTGCAAGGTCTAAAGCGTCTGTCTTAAAGCGTAATAGTTCTCTACTTTAGAAGGGTACTAATACTAGTAGTGCTATACATGCTTCTTTTAAGTTGTTAAATGCCTCTTCCTGTTCCTTCTTCTATTCCTAAGCTTGTTCTTTTCTTATAAGCTTTGTTAGCAGGAGTACTTTCTTAGAGAAGTCCTAGATAAATTGTTAATTAAAGTTAACAAATCCTAAAAATAACTAGATGTCTTTAATAGTCTTTGGTGTGGGCTATTCCTTAACTACCTTAATCTTATCTTTACTTATCTTAACTCCATAGATGCTAACTGTGCATCCTAGGAACTCTACTTCTTCTTTGTAAAATTCATATTTATTAGGTTCAAGACGTAAGTTATACTTACTAAGAGTAGTTAGAACTTTTCTTACGTGCTTAACATGCTCCTAAGGGTTACTTAAATACATAAGGATATTATTAAGGTATACAATAATAAATATGTCTAAGTATTCTCTTAATATATTATTAATAAGTGCTTAACAGGTTACTAGGGCGTTAGTAAGACTAAATAGCATTACTGTATATTTGTAGTATCTATAGCGTGTTCTAAACGCTATCTTCTATTCTTTGCCTTCCTTTATGCGTATAAAGTTGTGTTACGAACCTGATGAAAGGGGCACAGCAAGTCTAAGTAGCAAAGTAATTATAGGGATTACCTTAAGACAGTTAGCAAGAAGGTTAGCATATTAGGACCAATAGATAATGCTACCCTATAGGGCACGTGATCCCACACGCTTGGTAGAAGATTAGCGTAAGATAATATCACGTGTGTCCTACAGTGTCCTACATAATCCCATAGAGTACTACGCTTAGGATAACATAGGATTCTATAAGATAATAGGACATTAGGATTGTTATATATATAATCTTAGGTAATAATCTCCTATAGCTTATTATGTTTAACTTACCTAAATAATAGGAAGTAATACATTATTCTTACTACTTAACCTTCTTGATACTCTTTACAGAAGCGCCCTCTTACTGTCTTAGTACCAAGTACCCCTTGTCTACGTTTCTCTAACATTCAT